>JAAAKM020001403.1:0-14318 GCA_010016025.2 Alatinidae sp. Z8VKAUB7J3 | reverse complement strand
ACCTTGTCGCCAAATGCCTGTGTATACAAAATATTGCATTCTAATCTCATATCAACTATGAGAAACGGGTGTTTGAATCTGGAAAAGGCCTTAAGGAAACACTGTTAATTTTGCTCAGTTCGTAAAATTATGAACTGGGTTTAAACAAAGTCCTGATAGGCATAATTCAATATCTGAAAGTGCTTCTCTTAACGATTGTTCAAGATTTGGACAGGTTATCAATATCAAAAAGAAGAATAGAACGAATGCAAATATTATCAAACTTCTGATATTCATAAAATTGTGACGTCACACTTTAGTACTCGATTACCGTGTTTTACGCCACCCCAAAATCGGGACTGAGTAAGAAATCTCAAGACAGAAACTTTCAAAACATTACCGCTTCCCAGACCAATAGTGTGATCTTTGACTGCTGGTCTCGCAACTGTAGTTTAGGGTAGTACCGTCCTCCCCCACCGGAATATCATACAATATAATCTATTGGCTATGATTTCATAAAAACTCTAGTATGATTCAACGTCTTACCATCATACACACCATCGTTTTTATCGTCTTTGGTTTAACGTCGCTTTCCATGCTAGTAGGCCTATGGTTGGATCGGGTTTATTAAAAGCAGTGATCAAATCTGATCTAGGCTGTGTTAGGTCCAAACTCAAAATTCCCTGCTACAAATCTGTCTTCGTTGCCTCTTGCCATGTCTTTTCCGGTTTATTTCTGCACTTTGACATCTTTCAACCCAAATGACCATTTTATAAACAATTGACCGACCCAACAAACTCAGCCTTCTGATCAGCATAAAATCTTTGATGCTATGAGTACCTTGCGTGCTTCTTAGTTCATCTCAACATTTCTTACACTGGTATTTGGTATCCACCTAACCATTCTCACGTCATTCCTTTTCAAGAGATGAAGATCATCCTGCTTCACTGCCCACGTTTCATCTTCATGCAACATAACACTTGTGGCAAGGCTTCATGCAACCAACCTCTAATCTGAATCGACAAAACACAACTAGGTAACAAAGGAAGAAACCCTCTAAATACTCGTCAAGCAGATTAGCACTCCCTTTACAACACCCTTCACTATCCCACAGATCACGTGATAACACAAGTTGTCAACTATCTCTCTGTACAGTGGTGACTATCTATCTATAGTCACCACAGTACATCACTGATATTTGAAATACAATGCCGTCTATAATTTCACCTTAGAAAATCTTTACATACAAAGTAGATGTCAGCTCTCAACCTTCCTTCAATACCACTGCTTACACGCAATAATTACGTTCTGGAAGTAGTCTGGGCATTAGTGACGTAGTGTAAGTCACGCCCATGTCAGGATAAATCACGCCCATGTCAGGATAAATTTGTATCACATTTTACCTGAGGGTCAGTGAGGAGAGAAAGACCATAAAGACCAGGGTATGAGTACTAGAATGTTATGAGTTTTTTAATCTTTGGATATATAATTTACCTGGAATTTTGCGTACGTTATTTGATCGGAATAGGCATTGAAAAAAACAGAGAAGAATGTGTCTTTGATAGAATATAGTTCTGACACGATTCAATTTATATATGTTAATTACAACAACTTACAAGCCGCGCAAAAAATCGAGTTACTACCAACTATTTCCTGCAAACTACACAAGGTCACTTTTCAGCTTCAAGGCCACTCTTCAAGGCCAAATTGAGAATTCAAAATATAAGCAAATGTCCATCTAAACACACACTATACATCAATCCCGCTCAATCTGACCTGTGCATTTTCAATGTCTATCAACCAAAATCTATTTATCCAATTTATGTTAGCAGAAAACACCACTCGTGTAAAAATTATTTTCATAATTTTTCCAAACAACGAACAAAGTTTAAATTTAAGTTCATGTTACTGAGAGTGATACAAGAAATGACAGTCTAATGAACTAATGCCGTGTATTCCAAAGTTTGTTAAGTAGACTCGATCCACTAAATGAAGTAAACAGTTAAAATGCCATTGCTAAATAATTTTTTCCCTCTATTATTGAAGTTGAAAGTCTGGTCAGGTAAAACCATCTATCCATTCGCTATTCTTAAAACAGATCGTTGTTTTAAAAGTTCGTTTATCTGCCTGCATTCGTGACACTTGCTGCTCTCAAACATTGTTTACATATGATTCTATTTTGCAGAAATTCTTGACATCTCAAATACAGTTCTCTATGAATCACAAATTGCATTTTTGGTTATTTCTAAAGGCATATGATTGATATATCCTTTAAAAGGTACTTAAATGTGTGAAACGTATGATCCCATCCGCCAAGAACCATTACTTTTCGGTCTCCAATAAACAGGAGGCGGGGGCTGGAATAAACGGGTAATTGGAAACAATTTCAAAAATACATAAACGGGGTGGTGGAGGTGGGTTGAATAAACGGGGGTTTGGACACAAGGTTTTGAAAATAATTTCTGACAGTTGTAATATGAAACTAAAACAGAAAAGATATATTTTAGCTAAGACATATTTTAACCTCAGAAATCTTTACATCACTTAAAAAACTGTCATCAAATAAATTGGTAAAACTGTATCTTTAAACATCGCGAAAGATGATTTCCCAAAATTGATAAGCAGGGGGTCTAATAAGCTCCGGAGGGATGGAGATATTTCAACAGTCAATAAACGTCCTCCCGTTTATTAGAGACCACAGACTATGTATATTCTAGTAAGAAGAAATGATATCTCTTTATGGCACGAATAATCAAATATGGCTTGAAAGTAGTCTTGTATATTTTGACATATCCAAAATGGCCGAATCTAAATAAATGCAAAGAAATAAATGACATTAAAATTGCAGCTAAGTTGTGACATGTTGACAATTGCTGATTATCACAATTTACGCACAAAAAGCCCTAAATGGACAAGTGCCTTTGTTTACATTCACTTGACATTCACGTGGTAGCCATGGCAACCTTCACTAGATAGCAATGTTGAATTTGACTCAACAGTCTCCTGGTGAAGTACTATTGATAGCGCAGTAGGAGTGCTCAATACAACAAGGTATAACCTGATACCAAGTAATGATAATAAAAGGACAAGCAAATTGTACTAAACAAAAGAAAATACTACAGACAGAATCCTTACAATTGTCTTGAGTAGTATCTGATATTTCTCTTAAAAGTTTGTCCCTCTTGGGAAGTAAGAAGCAACTCTTTGCCTCTGATGATGTCATAGGAATTATCACTAAGATCAGAGAAGCCTAGGTAATATCCATGAATAAACTTTCCAAACTATTTAATAAAGACTTTGAAATAATATAAGTGTTCCACAGCAATTTTAAAAATTCATTTCGACTGTAAAACATGGCGAGTTTATACCTCGACTTCTATCCATTCAACATGCAACATTCTGAATAAACAACTTTCTGTATAGTATGATCTGAAAAAGCTGTATTGGAATCACCGGCATTCGGACTGGGTTGCTGCAACAAGACCTGCTGAAAAAGAACAACAACAATCACCCTTCACAATAAGCGTGTTATTCACCTCCCTCACCTCTACTTACTCAGGCCAATCTATTTGCCCTCATCTTCCAAATGACGAGGGAATGCCACTCAAACATTCCGGAATATAACACGCTCCTCCTTTACACCTCTTATCAAGGAGCTTGCGAAGTACATAACGTTGTGTGATTGATGTAGCGCCAACTGTCATGTGTCTCTTGCAACGTATCACTTGAATATACAGCGGAGACCTATATTCATCACGTGGTTTGCTACATCAGTGGTTTCATCAACTACAACTGAAAGCATTTCAACATTAGACACCTGGGTTTACCCCTTCACTTTCATCATAGCCATGAAGAGTAAATTGAAACCAAAATTGATGCTGTACCTGATCATGTACAACACGTCTATTCCTATTGTATTTAGCAACAGTAATGTGATGGACTTGACTAAGTTGCTTTGCAAGATTATCTTAACCAAGAAATGCAAGCTTGACACAACTGTCTATACCTTGGGACTGTTCTCCGATCTTTGTACCAATCTTGGTAAAATGCCTGCAGTCGTTCACATCTGTTTATATGCAAGGTCTCCGTGTGGTAACATTTCCAAACAGAATGTACAATTTGGCGAGATTGCTTCAGTTCTTGTTGAACTTTCGTTTAAAACTAGTCATAGAACGTATCTCCAGTCTGTCTTGGCCAAGCTGATTTACTTGACGTTTCTCAGCTATAAACGGACTGCATTTTGGGCCAACGGCAGTATTCATGGCAGATACGTAAACTGTCATTGTTAATCAATACAAATATGTAACTTCTTACTACAACTCTCGCTACTATTTAATCTAACAACTGCACTAAAATGTAAAAATTTATGTTTAAGTGCATAACTAGTTTAAAGCAAAAAAAAAAATAGTAAGAAATCCAGAAATAACTGCTAAGATATATTAATGCTACCGCCACTACCACTACGACCACTACGATCACCACTACAACCACAGCGACAACCACTACGACTTCTACTACTACTACCACTACGACTACCACTGCTGCTTTTGACATGTATAGCATTGCTATGTTGAAGCAACAAAAGAATGAACTCACCTCAATTTCCTCTGCCAATGCATACATAGGTTGAGCTGTTAATTCAAATGACTAATATCCATACATTCTCGGAGAACACTATTGCATTGAAAAGATACTCTTTTCTGCACAGCTAACTTACACGCAAGTTTCCATGTATTTATGTACTCAGTTTAATGTGTGCGACAGGTTGTTTGTTTGTTAAAGCCGCAGCGAGGTTCACTTTCGCAATCAACCTGTAACCAATTATAAACAATATCACGTTATTTAACAGGTCTTGTTAATAATTAGTGCATCGTTGTAAAAGGCATCCTTTAATTCCGTATAGAATGAATTTTACGCACTCACGCAGCTTTATCGATTGATAACAAGGTAACCAACGACTTGTCTGTCCGACTTCTCCGAATTTGCTATTGTGAGCTCGCGCTGATATGGAAGTCAGGAGTAGATTATCCACGGCGCATGTGGGCGATTACCACCAGGGCTGCGAAAACATGGAGAAAACGAAACAGAAATTCTTGCCGTACGAGAATTCGCGTGGTATACGGCACCAAACCCGAAGTAAGAACGGCATTGGTTACTTGGTGGCAACGACATGATTAACACGGTATTTTTCTACAAGATACTTTTTACATATCTTGAGTGATACCTCGACTAGTGTAGCCATTTTTGCAGTGACATTAAGAAAATTCTGTACTAGGAATGGCGTTGCCACCACGTAACCAAGGTCGTTATGGCCTAACGAGCCTTTCCAGTGTAGTCGCGTATAGTTGTGCTTCTTCCGTATTTTCCAAAGCTGATCTTTTATGTGGGGTATGTCAAATATGAATTTTGGCGTGGTTGGGTCATTCGTATGCCAAATTGGGTAAGCCCACAAGAGAGCACAATGCAGTGTTTCGAATCTGTACGTCTTTACCCTTGTATCCCTGTGTTCTTAAATCAAAAGCAAAATGTTAAAATTGTATGTAGCATTTGATATTAGGCTCTGGTCTGTGGTCAGCCACCAACGCCGGATGAGTATGAGGCTGATTGCATCAGGGGGGAGTAACCCCCAATGTAGAACAAACGCGCCAGATCCCACGAAGACTTAATCCAGCTCTGACCAAAGTTGAAGAGCTAGTGTGGCGCAGAGGTATCATGTGGGAAAATGGTCCATACAGCGACAATCTCAATATTATATATATATATATTAAACTGAAAATCGTCCAAATGAAACACTCTGCTCACAATTGTTCCCATCGGATTAAACTATTTTATATTTGTATTAAATCTGCTTTAGAAAATTACAACAGCAAAGATATCAAGACAGTAGTGAAATTTAGTATCGTTTCCAATAATCAAAACATTCGCTCCTACTTCTCGATAAACTGATATTAACATTCAGCTCTAAGCGATTTTGGGAACCACTTACTGAAAGAATGCTATCCGTAAAATCAAGATGTCTAAAGAACATTACAAAATTTAGCCATCGAAAGAAGGGGTTTTATTGACTTAAATAATTTGTAATTTATGACTTGGGCAAGGATATTCTTACTTGATTTTTACATTCTATCATAATCACTATCTGCGCGTATCACGTCATATATAAGTACTTGTCGCCCGAAAACTTGCAATTACTCGGTTTCCATCTACAAAGCAGTGATCGTTCATTTCAAGATACTTTATTGATTGGTAATCAGCGTACCTTTTCAGTCTTCTTACATCGTATGACTCGCCTGACATCAAGGAACCAAATATGACTGGGAGTCAAAGTGGTTTATTTAATGAAAGCTGATTATACTTCTTTAACACAAGCAGATCGGAGTTCACTTGAATTGCTTGCACAGAGCTCCCCTAACTACTAAATTGAACTCTCAAGGGTCTTAAAAGTTGCCGTCTTCGTATCTGAGCTGATTATGATACACAATAATACAGACTTTAATAAGAACATTGGCGATGCATTCCACAATGCTTTGGCGTGTTAAAAGTGAATAGCAGATTAAGTTATTTGTTATGTTCTCTGAGAATACTCCCAAAAGATTTGACCTGCGCTAACGTCACACCTCTATTGTCCATTTCAATAAAAGAGTAAGTCTGGACGGGGGCTCACTCAACTGCAACTACCTAAAACAGCTGCCTTGCTTTGCAGAAGCGTTGAATTACCGAAGACGATGTATTAATTGCGTTCACCATGTCTGCATCAGCAGCAACTGTTATTCAATCTATACTTGGCATTCGGCCCACTCATCTGCGAAGCCTTTTTCCTCGCGAACATTAAACACAATCAAGACGTTCAAGACTATTGTCAATTTTTTTTGCTTACAATAAACTGCTCATGACATTGTGATTCAGCAAAAAAGCCAGCCCGTAACCAAGGAACGTCTCTTAACTGATCAACTGAGAGACGGGCGTTGGCAGTGGTGGTGCTGTGGGTGGGTTCTCCGCCTTTTGGCTAGGATCATGTATTGCATCTGTTCTCATTGATGACACATCGATGGCAGGTCCTTTCCATGGTCCGTGAGAGGCGGTCCTACTGGGCGGTTGAGCCTGCTTCATGGCTTGTTTCTCTGCCCGGTAGCATAAATTGAGGGGCGTTGCCCTTGGACGCCCCTGCTGCCCTTTATTAATTAGATTGCTTGTTTGGTGGTTCTGTTAATTTCGGGTAATTTCAATGTCGGGCCCACTGCTCATCAGGGGCCTTTGACTGCCGTGGGTGGGTTAACTGTCCCATATTAAATTAACAGAGCGCATCTGTTCTACCAAGTCACCTTCTTCCATAATAAAACAAAGTACCCCACATAATATTACTGGTTTAAGTTACAATGATGAATTCAATTTCATACAGTTGGGTTAATCAATCTGTCACTGTCACAGACGCCTCTCTACGCTGATCATTTATTTATTTTTGCTGTAAATCTGAAGAAATCTATTCCACTGTCTTTCACTCATACTGCACCAACTGCAGCTTTTCTCTATTGTAAACCTAACCTTTTTTGCCTCTTTGTCACAGCCTCTACTAAATCGACCTCTTACTGAAAAAAAGCATTTTATGGTCTTAAGAGAAAAATTAGAACCTTGATTTTGCTTACGAGTGTTCTACGTCAACAAATCTTTTTCTCTTGTAATGCTGGAAATGTCATTATATTCTTCCATTAACAGTTAATATTTCTCCTTAGGGGCAATTAGTGCTTTTCTTTTGTTTACAACATTCGTATTTTGTTTTTGTCTTAGTTAATTTATTTGCCTGATCACATTTTCTTATAAATAATGTGTCAATAAACGGAAGCTCTGGATAAAAAACTATCATTGAGAAGAGAGGATTTGAAATGTCAGTTTTGAAAAGAACACTAGCGAAATATGAAATATGTCACCACCGGGGATCGGACCTGTGACCCTTGCTTTCGCAGCGTGCGCTCTACCAACCGATAATACTTTCTAACTTTAATGGGCTTTGGAGTGATGACGGGCCGGAGGGCAGTTCTTCCTTGGTCAAGTCACATGGCGTAGAGAGGCTCGTCTCCAATTGCACTGAGCTGGATGTCGATGTCCACCGGTGGATGATTGGGAGCTAATGTGGCGACTAGAGAAAGAGTATGTTAACATCGGAAGTCAGCTAGCTCAGTTGGTAGAGCGCACGCCGCGAAAGCGTGGGTCACGGGTTCGATCCCCGGTGGTGACATATTTTATTATTTCTCTAGGGGGGTTGGGGGTTGTTTTTGTGGCTTTTGTTGGGGGGTCCAATTCGCCAAGCTACGAACGTGGATGACCGCTTAGCATACAAATGTCTTACTTTTCAGGGAGTATTCAATCCCTTTTTGTGATCTTGGAGGTTTTCCCGACAAGGAGGCCGGAACTGCACTTGAGGACGCATAAAAAACGATTCCCTCTATACAAATAAAATTATAAGCTTACACTCCGCTGCAGAATGAATGGTAGTAGCCCCATCCCTATGCTTCTCCAAATAACCCCCTTAATATGGCGTTGAATATACCAAAACTAGCAAAAAAAATCACCAGGCAGGCCAATCAGAGTAAACAAAGCATTGGAAACGAGATGCATTTACATGTAATTCACTTTAATTGACAGTTTCAGGCTGTGGCACAAACTC
Source organism: Alatinidae sp. Z8VKAUB7J3 (assembly GCA_010016025.2). NCBI lineage: Eukaryota > Metazoa > Cnidaria > Cubozoa > Carybdeida > Alatinidae > Alatinidae sp. Z8VKAUB7J3. Next base: position 5,677 of record JAAAKM020001403.1, on the reverse strand, counting down.
CACCTTAGTCACCATTTAGCAACACCATTTAACACCATAGCGATACTACGCTCCTGGTGCACAGAAGGCTTCCATAGCTTTTAAACATATCTTAAAAGTCATCATTGCGTCAGAATTTCGTCTACTTAAGTGTCAATGCAAAGCTTAATATGTATATAAACTTCATATGTGTTGGAATTCCATTGTCAGATCCATCATTTTTACACTAATGTCTCAGGCAACTTCGCGGGTATCCAAATACATCTAAAACCTCCCAAAAGCACAGAAATATCAACTTGCATATATCATATCACTAAATACATAAACTAAAAGTCTGTTGTTAATTTGCTTTAGTCTATAAAACTTGACATAAATACATTTCTGGGCCCTTTGGTCTGTAGATATGCTCAAGGGTACCATTTCCATGTTGCTTTCGTTCAAATCGCCGTGTCTTGCACCTTTTTGAAGTCTGTAAGACAAAAAAGAAAACTCTTCATTTTCAGAGAAATCACATCGGTTAGCTGAAAGTGAGTTGACGCTCCAAAGCCAAGTCCGAAGTATGGGTTTCAAATGGGACGATTGTAAGGAAAGGAGTTGCATGCACAGTCTTATACGAACGATTCAGTTGCACAAGCACAATATCGTATAATCTTCAATAAAGCATGTCGATTACTGTAATGACCCCGTAAAGGCACCCAGGGTTTATGAAACCTTTATTAAACTGATTTAACCTTAAGAGTAAATGATGAAGAGAGTGGGGCCTCCAAATTGGAATTGATTAAGGTACCGTGTGCTGGCACAGTTACCATACCATTAAGTACTGGTTCCAGTATCATAGTACTGCAATGGTACTGATACTGCATACGTGCAATCCAAAATCGGCCCTAATGATATATACTCAGAGGCAGGTAAGTTCAAGGGGAAAAAATACTTTGAGTATTTAATTAAATTACAAACTTTCTACAAAGCACTTCAACACTACATGAAATCAAATTTTGTCGATACTGCGATGGGAATATCGATCAGAATTTCATGACGTACAAAAAGAAACACTTGAAAGTTTCTTGGTATTGATATTGTTGACCTTGGGAATAATTGCCATGTCTTACTAATTAGGGTAACTTGCACCAACTACTAACGTTCTATTCTTCTAGGTTGTGATTCTGGTACTGGCAAAGGTACTGATATTGTGTGATATTTGGTACAAGGTGCGGTTTCAGAAATTGTCATATCTACTTGTCACTAAAGGAATTATTCAAATTCAATGATAGTTAATTCTCAAAACGAATAGCCATGTAGTTTCACAGGTCTGCGTCGGACAATTTAAAAATGTTAACAACAATTGGGAAGATGGCGAAATTTTGAAGCGGATTCCTAGATATGCTATTGAGACTGAGAAACTCCAGTGGCATGACATTAATCTGAGAACGAGTTACAAAGGAATATCTAAGGTTCAATTTGTAGTAATGAAGACAATTACTGCCAATATCAACTTCAAATGGGCTACCATATTCAGAAGGAGCCTTTCGAGTTGCGAAGGAATGCGAGCAGTTTCACAATAATATTAGTGAATGCCAACGTAAATCATTGAAAATGGGCAACCAGACAATTCTTATGATCAGTTTTGATATGATTCAATACTTCCATGAGAACAACTATTATGAAAACGACGCGATAATATTCTTGGAAACATGCTATTAGACTAACAGTACTGATAGTGCCCTTTGCCGCCCCTGGTACCACGACACCTGCTATTACGGTACTATTACCTACACTAGGCATAAAGAGAAAGGATTTTATCAAGAATTTCAATACGATACAAACTCATAGTTGAAATTCCATTTAATCGAGTAAAACCTGGCAGGTACCAAAAAAGTAAATTATGCAGAAATCTTCTCATTTTCTTTTCTGATACCATCGGATTTACGACACTTTTTAAATACAAAAGTCAGACATATCAAATGATAAGCAATAAAAAATATATATGCAGGGCCAACAATTTGCGAAAAGAAAAAGAAAGACACAGCTGACAGTGACGAATTGATAGTGCGCTCACCATTGTAGGTACCATAAGCCAAGTCGCCAGCACGCTTCTTCTCCTCTGGAATTTCATCATTCATATCTGCAAAATCAAAAGAGGCTCACTCCTGTCAACGTTATTGGCCAACACATTAAACCACATTAAAACTTGGTAATATTACCCAAAAATTCCTTGACGTGTGCTATAAGCTTTACGGCCGCCATACGGGCTCCATTGTTTTGGTAAATGCCTGCTTATATTTACATTCATCAAAACGAGGTTACTGATCTCAATCTCGCGAGTAGACTTACGCGCCGATGATATCACTGGATTATCTTCCCAATTTCTTTTCAATTTATGACGCCCTTGCGCAGCTCTGGTCACAAGTGTGACTCTATTTTCTTACCCTAGTTGATAAATATCTAAAGCCCCCGTCTAATTACAAGGCTGCGAATACTTATATAATGTACTTTTGGTCAAACAACCTTTGATAGAATGTTACAGGTCCCATTTGTTCCCAAGACTTGTTCGTTTTGACTGGTCATCCTTCGAAGATTATTCTTCATCCTTTTACCACCTTTCCAACATTCCCCGTTGAAAATACTTGGATTGATAGATTTAAAACACGACGTGACTGAGACCGAATACTGAAGCTCACCATCGGCAGCGCTTATTTTGATTGATCCATTCAATGAATACTGGAAAGCACTTACAGTAAACTAACAGATGTTTCGACAACTGAACTTTACTAAAGACCAACAGCAAAAAGAGGGTAATAACTATGGTTGGCCATCATGAAATAGGGTGTTGATCAGTTGTCAGAACAAATCTCTATATTGTTCTGCACTAGTCTTTTTACTGTTACTCTGAACCTCTAGCAATCCAAGTATACCTTACACTAATTTACTAAGTTATAAACTGGACTTTTTAATTTGGGGGTAGGGAGGCGCCTCTGTCTCTATTACTGCCGCGCCTGCCTGATCATAGCGTGAAGCAAGTCAAAAATAATTAAAATTTGGCACCCTTAAGCCCCAATCCTCCCGAATACTACACCTGCCCTCAGTTACGTTTGTATTCCATTGATTATCTTCTGCAAAATTTAAAACGATCTGCAAAATTGCCTGGAAATGACATTCATATTTTTGTAACTAACGGAAATTTAGAGAGTTATGTTTATGGTCTAGTGAGGATGTACTGGTGAATAGGGCAAAGATAGCTGTTAGAAAGCGGCGACTTCGATTTCTGTGCCATGTCACAACAAGAGTGGAAACAGATGATACGCTGCAACTGAAACAATGTGCTGTCAAAGGAGAATAGGAAAACTGGGAAAGAAAGGTATATGTACCGATTGATGGAAGAGATTGGCGGTAATGGAATTTCGCAAACACTTCTGCAGTTGGCGTAAGAGTAAGAATGTTGTCGATTCACCGTAGACTAGTTGAAGGGTGTAGCACTGAGGTAGGTAGGTAGGTAGGTAGGTAGGTAGGTAGGTAGGTGTGTGGTAAGACGCTCACTTAACAGACAGGGGTGGTCAACCTGTTTTGCATTTGGGTCAGATTACGATTGGTGGAATTAAGCAGGGTCGCAGCAAACTCCAGCCAATATCAGGGAAGGTCCATTCTGAAGGTCCTTGGATCTTGTTCAGATTTTAACTATTGACAATAAATTCTCTACTTTCGATCAAAATAGGACATAAGAGCTCCAAAAATTAAAATTTAATTGGATACAACCTTTTCTATATGGTTTGAAAATACTCCATGATTTGTACTGAAAACAAGATACACATGTTGGGCATCCTAAGGATTCTGGCAAAATACACTCACAGAATATTTCTACTTCAGTGTTTCCGGTTTTTAAAAAAGATACGTGAAGTGTGAACTAGACTAGTGAGTATCATAAACCATTTCTATGGCTATACTCAAACCTCTTTTCTATTAGTACTCTTTGTGAGCAACTTTAAATATACCTAAAATCTAGGTATTATAAAATGGTTTGAAAGTTTGAGAAGGCGTTGAAAATGGGGAAAAGTATCTCTGTTATAAAAGTAGGACATTTTTAAAATTTTATTTGAAAATAAGTCTTTCATGATGCATAGAAAATATAGTAAACTATATACGTCCTAAAAATACATCTGGAGTAGCGTTCACAAGAAGAAATGTAACACTGATTTACACTGCTTATAATTGGGCACAATGAGATGCTGGTTGTCTAGGGTTGCAGATAACAGTAACTGGCCTTTTTAGCGTTTGAAAACTACTTTGTTCAACTTTAAGAAAACAGTAATTGCATCGGCAAATGGGTCGTTCTCGCTAGTTTGTCATTTTCGCTTCAGCCAAATTCGGGTCAAAGAACTTTCAAAAATGAGATCACCAAATTAACTGCAGTATGAACTGCCTAAATGGTTTAAAATGTGAACACAAGTGAACCTGAATAAGAAAGATGATATTCAAATTACTTGAACTGTGAACAAACTATGGTAGAATTTATAGATGATATTAAGTTGTTTGTGACAGATGTAAAAACGGTGCTTTGCTCAAGGCGACACTGGGAAAACAGTTGATCATGTCACGACAGAAGAGCTGTGACAATTGAGGTTTTACAGACTCTGAACCTTACCATGGAAATGGCGCAGGACAGGGATGCATGGCGGGAGAGACTACGTGATACCGACGGACAGTCCAACACCCTGGGAAGGGTCCAACGGACTTTAAATGCATAAGTAAGTAAGTAAGTAAGTAAGTAATGGACAACATCTAACATTGATCAGAGTTTTCCTCAACACAACTCATGGAAATGCAGCAGTTGGCCTGATGACAACAACAGCATCACCTGCAGTACGTGCATTCACTAACAACTATAACAAATTGAAATCTTTAAAAAAAGAGGTTCACGTCGCTCGGACAGATCAACTATATGATAAAAAGGATGCGCCCACGATGTCTTTATGTGCGCCCCACGTAAGATTTACAAATGTCATTCTATTTCGACCCAGACACAAAAAACACACATCCTCTGCCGCAGGTTGACCATCACTGTACTAAGATATTCTGACAACTTGATACAATTAATTAGTTGATGAAAATGTAAAATTTAATTACCTCGAAGCTATTGTTATCGTGGGTTGCGTATGATATGGTAGGGAACATTAATATTAATTAATGCATGGACTCATAATGAAAATTGAATTGAAAAAGTCCTTTGCAAAAATATGAACCCGAAAGGGGCAAATGTTAGAAGGGGACATGCCCCCTTGATATCCCCCTTGCTACGAGTTTGTAAGATTATTAACTGAAATTCCAAGAGAGAGCCTGCATCAGTCCGGTAGCCTAGTTATGACGATTGCATGGCCTCAATCATCTACTTAGACGTTTCAAAATGAGACCACGAACCTCGCTGTCGTGGGCAGGGACTTACAGAAGACCTTTCCTACGCCATGCAATTTTTTTTCATGGTGCTTTAAAAGGTCACACTCACAGAACTCAGTACCGTAGATATTATCAAAGACAGTTGTTTGCCTGTCTTTAGCCGAGTGATAGCGTCCTTTGGACTTCCATTACATTACTTCCTTTTATGAATAAATCAAATTGCGTGATACAATACGACACCCGCAGAAAATTCTAAAAGTATTCACATTTGAATACCAACTGACCTCAAACATTACCATGATTTCAATGTGGG
>JAAAKM020001402.1:2196-14696 GCA_010016025.2 Alatinidae sp. Z8VKAUB7J3 | reverse complement strand
AGTTTCTATTCATATTTGTGGAATTCAGGACGATGTGATCACATGGAGGGCTCTGCGAAGGTGGGATATGTCTGGGACAGGAAATGTCCGGGATGGGAAATATCCGGGATGGGATATGTCCGGGGATTGGAAATGTCCGGGTGAGAAGTGTCCGGGATGGGAAGTGTTCGGGTAGGATGTGTCCGGGATGGGAAATGTCCGGTGGTGGGATGTGTCCGGAATGGGAAATGTCCGGGATGGGATGTGTCCGGGAACCCAGTCTCCCACACTAAGCACTGCAAAATTCCGGCCTATAAAATGCACAAGTTTCGCTTATATCGATATTTAGATCCTGGACGTTTTGTGGGAGAGGAGGGGGTCTAGAGGAAAACGTCGAAATGACGTTTTTGGGGAAGAAATCGATATGTTTGTGGCCCCTTAAATACTTTTTATGTCCACTGAGTGAGATACCCGAATGCACTGTCGATCATCTTGCAAGGTTATCGGTCATTCATTTAAATGACTCAAAAATTGAACAACTCGGCATTACTTAGTACTTTAACTAACTGCTATGGACAAGGGGATACCTCAAGTTATGGCTGCCCCCCCCCCCCAAAAAAAAAATTTAAGGGCATCGTGACCAAAAGATAGGCCTACAGTTTCTTAACTTAAATGTGATGCGTTAGTAACCAATTGAAGTTTTGTCGAGTGATAAATGATATTTAAATCATAGATAACTTTTCTCTTCCCACGTTTTACACATAGGCTTCATCTGACCAATTAAATTGTGCTTCACTCCCTTCGCGAACAACAAACATAATTATTGAATCTCTGGCTGCAGCACACTCAAGTAATTTCAGATCTTGTTTTCCGAAACATCCATGACGTCACTACTTCAAGAAATGGTCTCGTATGGACATTCGCTATGTTAAAACGAGGCAATACTATAATTCCGCATTACCTCAAGCGTCTTTGCTAACATCGACAGCAGGGAAAGATCGGACGAAAAAAATATACCAAAAAAAAGTCGAAAGACAAATATTTTACGATGGCTACAGCATCAGAACATACATATCAACCACGAGAAGAAAACGAGACTCATGGATTCGCAGCAGTGAAGGTAAGATGACCATGTAAAAGTAGTTAAAATTGAAAGTAACTGTCGTAGTTTAGGTGATGAGTCATTGTGATCGTAACTCGAACTGTACCGAATGAGAGTGTCAGCCATCGCATATCATTAATCTGAAGACGCTAGCTTTTCTTTTCCGACATGCCCAGGCACTTACAGCAGCGTACAGGGATTTATTTCTTAGTTTTGAGACAGAATTAAACCTGTAATGATTTAGATATCATCATTTTAAGGTTCCCTGATATTTATCGTACGATATCGTTGCCAATGTCAACTGCGTTCGATTTCCTTCTGTAAAGTACTCGGCACCCTGTTTGAGTGAGAGATCAGAATCTGTTTAAAGTGAGTATTTTCCTTGGGGAGAAGTTAATGATATGAAGTTCTGCAAACTCAGAATTAAAATGGGTCACGGTACGTAGCCTTAGCTGGGACAGAGACTGAGAGTGAGACGATTCGACGTGCCCTTACAAGTTACATGGCCCTACAAAGTCGAGTAAAATTGCTGATTATTGTAAACAGTTTTTAATAAGGATATTAGGTGAAACTAAGTGACTGCATTCGTACAGTAACCTAATCGTTATCGACCAGCTACAGCATCATAAAATAGGCCTATCAGATATATACAGTGAATTGAAAAGTTTTATCACCCAGGTGGAAAAGTTATGAGTGTCGATAGGCCTATGAAGGCACAGCTACACAATCAAATCATAATCCGGAACACCTCATGTAACAAAACATCTGATCATGCGCAATTTTGATAACGCATCCACTTATCATAAGCTAGGATGTATCAATAATAGGCTTATGTAATACAGAAATGTCTGACTGTAATCTCTTGTTTGTGCAGGTCTGGTCTACAACTTTCATACTTAAGTTGAATAGGCTTGCCTGCAATAAAGGCCCAACTTTGAAATAAATTTTGGCTAAACAGGTCCTTGAATAATGTAAAGGCCCAATGGGGATAAATTGATAATTTGTGCATACGTAAGATTTTGAGCAAACAGAATGAATTGATGCAATAATGTATCATGGCATTCTTACTAGATGTCTTACTAGATGGCATGAGGAGATAGAAAATAGATGCCAAAACAGCAGTACAGTATCAAATGCATCATACATAGGTGTTCATCCTTCATAGATAAGATTCAACTTTTGAGGAACTAGCGTTTGATGGAGATGATTGAGATGATGTTAATGATGATGGCAACAATGATGGAATACTCCAAACTTCCATTAAGTATTGTTTCTGCAAATTTACATATCATGTAGTCTAAAAAGTACAGCATATAATGTATTTAACGCTTGTGAAGCTGATTCTTGAGTTATATTATGACCTCTTTTGTGATTGTCTTTCTTTTCTCTTTACAGTCTCTTTTGGTTGCAAATAAGTATGATGCTTTGCTGTGGATACTCAGACTTTTTGTTATTGTCAGTGCAGTACTTTTTATTTTACCAATATTGGGGTGAGTATTATTAATATATAATTGTAAATGCTTATTCATTAAGTATGATTTGTTTATTGGTACATGCTCTGTTTGTGTCCTTAAGCAAAAATATTGTATTATGCCGTATAAAATCACTGGCCTTTTATCATGTGTAGACCATGTGGCAATTGCATGAATCTGGCATCAGATAAGCCTCAGGAGAAAATAAAGAGGCCCTGCAAGTTCTTTTCTAGTACAGTTGATGACAATAGTGAAGTTATGGAATTTTGTATACATTTGAGTGAAGGATAATTGAATTTATTCACATACCCTATGATGATATCTCTTGATTCAAGAAACTTCAAGGGACTGCTTTTGGTCCATCATTTCACTAGCTAATTATGGTGTCCAAAGTGTAAAGACATGAATATGATTGTATGTGTAAAAGTTATGTATACATGGAACTTACACGTAATTAACTATTAAATTGTCAGAACCTATAAATTTAATACTCAAGGCAAGCAAACTCCAGTTTCAATTTTTGAAGCCTGTGACAAATGTTTTCATAAATATTTTTAGTCACAAATTTTGGAAAATAATGGACTCCTTAATATGCTTACATCAATTCATAAGTTAGGTCATGGCCAGGGATACACATGACTTTCCCAAATCTTGGAAGGTACAGCATTAGATTGTGTCATATAGTAGTAATTGTAGGTTAGAAGTTTTGATCAATTGCCATTGTCCTTTATAATTTTTAAGAATAACAATGGTACTCATGGTATCAAAATATCTGATTTATTATTTTTCATTATCTTTCCACATTTAAAGGGTTCAATTTGCATATGTGAGCTTTAAAAGAGTTCTAATTGCTTCAGCAGCCATCTCTGCATTAAGATTACATCAAAGACTGCCTGTAAGTCCTTTTCTGGTTGTTAGTTTAAAGTTATTACAAATATATCAATTCATAGAAGAAAGGTGAGTGTCCAGCAAAAGACACACAGTTGAAACATAATAAAAAAACTTAATACAATGAGCTTCAGTGTATTCTATTACCATCCTTGAATCGAGTAATTACCGTGTATGAAACACACCAGGCTAAGACCACAGCACAAACAATAAAATACATTGACATTAACATTGTTAGTACTACATAACTTTCAGGGTTGTCTCATCAAATGTTATCCAATTCTAATTGCCAAAATGACTCTTCATGTTGCCTGGCACTGCAGTGAAACTGGTAATACCCTCTCCCAAGAAATGTGAAAAATATATGTTAGGCAAAAATGCCCACATTTCTTACTGAAGGTCACATGCTTATTTTTCTGCTGAAATTAGTCTTTCTACTCCATGCCCCACTGGATAAGGTAGATTGCCCATTCTCTGTAACTACTACTACTACTACTACTACAACTGCTACTACAACTTCTACTACTACTCCGTCTACTACAACTTCTACAAGTTCTACTAATACTACTTCTACTACTAGTAGTACTTCTACTTCTACTACTACTACTACTACTACTACTACTACTACCACCACCACCACCACCACCACCACCACCACCACCACCACTACTGCTGCTTCTCAAGGACAGTGTTGTCTTTCATTACTTGCTTTCAATGCCCTAATTTGCCCAATCCGTTCAGCTCCTTGGTGGTTTTCCTTGCTTTCTTGTCCCATGCATTTTCAGGTCCTGTGCCCTGTGTACGGGCTCTATTTCCTCTTTACTTCTCAGATTTTCAAATTACAGGAGTCCTGCTTTGGTCATGACTTCTGTTTCTGTGACACTGCATCATTGGTGCTCTTTTGTTGCCCTCTTTTTCTCACACTAGCTCTAGATAGTCATCATTCTTAGCATCCTCATCTCAGAGTGATTCTTCCCACCCTTTTGAGGTCCAATTTTTTATTTCCTTCTCATCTTCACTATATTTATATCTTCTCCCTCATGGTTTATCGGGGACCCTCATGAAGGGTAAGACTTGGTATAAATCCAACACCCTCCACTTACTTACTTACTTACTTACTTGATGTTGTCCAGCCATTGCTTTTTGGATGCCCACAGAATTTCCCTTCTACTTCTAAAGATAGTATTTTGCAAGGCCATGAGTCTGGATCTATTCTTGTATCATGGGCAAACCATCTCAGTTGTTCATACCTGAGGACATCTTCCAGTGGTGGGATTTTGAGGCTTGCTCTCAAATCGGTCATTGGAGTTTTGCTCTTCATCTTTGCGGCACAGATCCACCTTACCATAGCCTTATCATTCCTCACTAATCTGCGACAATTATCAGCTGTTAGAGCCCCATGTTTCATACGCATAGAGCATAACACAACAAACACCAGCTGCAAAAACATGACCACCAGGGGTATTCATACATTGGGCACAATGGGAAGAAGATTTCTGAACTTTTTCGATGCAGATTTCACTCTGGCTGTTATGGCATCTGTACAACCACCATTATTACCCACCATATCCCTGAGATAGCAAGAGGTGGAAAATACTTCCAAAGCTTTGTCATCAAGCATTACATATGCTGGGGCATGTTGCGGGTTTGGATTGCTGCAAGTGGAACACACAAATGAGCTGTCATCTCTTAATCTTTCTTTTATGTCTGAGCATTTCTTTTGGACTTAATGTGAACCAGTGGAGCAGTATATTGAGATGATGAGAACACCACAATTTGCATCACTAGGAACACCAGGATGGCCAGAAAGCAGAAGAATAAAGTAATCACTCCCTTTAGCATTCAAATGAAATAGTACAAATTTGTAGACTTAAATGGAAATCTAAAACCTTTGTTTAAAGTATTTTTGTGACAATGCTACAATTTGATAATACTGGTGTGCCCACATCATTGTTAAGACACTTGTAGTTCACAGGTAGCAAGTAAAAGTAAGCTAACATAGAAGTATCTATGCTCAGACAAGATCTTACCTTACATACTCTGAACATTACTACCCTACTTGACTGTAGACCATAATATTGCTTTCCACTTCTACCAGTATGCTTGCACCCGCATTCCTGAAGGCTACTCTTGACAATATCTTGGCTTATCTGGTTTGGTTCTCTCCATCCTGGACTACATTATCTGATCAATGTGGTATCTTGTCCTACTTTAATCTAACCTAAGGCTAGAATGTTCTAAGGTTCATAATGCCCTGATCAGGTAGCAGAGGGTTATAAAATTATGCCCTCCTGGTGAAATAGCTTAACCCAACCCTAAGTATAAAAGTGACCATCCTTATACATTTTAAATTGTACAATCTGGCCAATCAAAGCAAGTGTGAACTTTTGCCATGTTGCATACCTTAGTGGTGTTTTTTGAAGGCTAAGTTGGCCACACCCATGCTGAAGGAGTTAGTAGTTGGCTAAAGAATGGTAGAACATGATACTTAATATCTGACATTCCAATATAGCCAACCATGCACAGACAATAGTATGTCATAGATATAGAACTGCTGCTTCATACACACATTTCTGAAGAGCATGCGATCTTTGCAAGATAGCCTTGCCTTTCTTTGCCATTTGGTTTTAAGTCTTGGTATCCACAGGTTGCCCTGCAGGTTCAACTGCTTTTCCCCACAATGTTTGTTGTTACAACACTTTCCTCCACTCTTGTCTGTTGGCTGGGTCCAGTCTTGTCAGACCCCATTTTCTCATATCCTTATCAATTGACCTCCTCCAGGTCTTTTTTTGGTCTCCCTCTCGTAGTGGTGCCATCAAGATGGTATGTGACATGGTTTTTCCAGTCCTGACTGCAGTGGACATGACCAAACCAACTGAGATGACCAGCTCTCATTATTGTCTCAATTGGTCTGAGATTGAGTTTTTTAAATAGTGTCTCTGTTGGGACCCGATCACTCAGATGCATCCCACACATCCACTGCAACATTGACCTGCAGGCTCTGGAGATCTTGTCAGTGTTGAGCTTTCTTGTTGCCCAGCACTCACTTGCATGCGGCATTGCACAGCACATGTACACATTAAACAATTGTCTTTCGTGATGCCAGGAGATTGGCCTTGATGTTAGGAGAGGCAGGAGTTCTTTAAACTATCCCCACACACATCTGATCTTTGTAGTGATAGCCCTGCTACAACCACCAGCAGCACAAACTGTATATCCCAAGTAGCAGAATCTATCAAGCCTATTCAATGCTTTCCTTTTTAAACCACAGCATTGATTTCATTATAAAGAGTGTCAAATATAAAAAATTAAGTATGAAAAAATTTAAAATTGACATCAAATGCTATTTTATGCAGTATTAATATTCTATGTATTCAATATTGTAATGGTTTGATAAAATTCCATATTACATCATTACAAGAACTTAAAAGCACCATGCTCATAAACCGTGCTCTAAGTCATGCTCCTTACCGCACAACAGCCACGGTAAATATTATTTCCTGACTCTCATTTTTAACATACAGTAGCCCAATCTGCCAACATTTCAAATCATTGTGCTCTTAGAATTCATCAATAGCTACCTAAATGTATTGTGCTGTCAAATCATGAAATATATATCCCAACTCAGATTTGCAGCTGGCAGTTTCAAGGACATATAAAGACTCTTTCCCCCATTTATGATGTGTTTAAATTTATTCTCAAGGTGGAAGTGGACAAAATCAAATAAATTTGATATGGGTATGGCTTAACAGCTTAGCTCCTATTGTCTGTTGAGGTCTTACTACTCTGGCCATATTGTAATTACCGATAGCAACAACCATATTGCGATTTAAATATTGCAGTTAGAAAGCCATCAATAAGTAGAGTATGTTCATGGACTGAATAGACTGTTGTGCTTGGACTTGGCATTAATATTTAAATGGAGGTTGTGGTAGCATTTGTGTATTTTATGAATCCTTGCTAGGGGACAAAAATCTTGGCTTTTGTAAACATGTCCAGACAGTGGTTAATTATTGGTAAATATGCAACCACTGTTAACCTGTAATGAAATACATTGGTGACCAGAGTCCTATTTCCACAGTTCTGATGAAGCTATTGCATTCAGCTCCTTTTTGTTGTTGTTTGAGGAAATGCAGACTGTTTAACAAAGGAGATTATAGGTTATTTGATATTCCAATGAATGTGGTTGCTAATTTAACCATATTTTTTAACAAAAAGAAAAAGCTAACTTTCAGATAGCTTTAATAGAAAGGCCTTAAGGTTGAACTAAAATGGGAAAGTAATAGAGACAGAGAGGGTACAGGATACGGTAAAATTAAGGAACAAGAATCAGTAAATAATAAAAAAAGAAAAAAAGGGGGGGGGGGGGGGGAAGAGAGCTGATAAAAGAGTTAATAATAGTCTATGGGACAAATTAAAGAAAAGAGACAAGGAGAGGGACAGAGCTTAATACAATTTAGATACAAGACTCAGTTGGTAGAGCACATGTCGCAAAAGTGTGGGTCATGGGCTCAATCTCCGGTGGTGACATATTTCCTATTTGTCTAGTGTTCTTTTCAAAACTAACATTTCAAATCCTCTCTTATTGCTGATACTCTCTGACTTCAATGGGCTTTGGATAGATAGACAGGTCAGAGGGCAGTCTTTCCTTGGTCAAGTCACATGGCGCAGAGAGGCTGGTCTTCAATTGCATTGAGCTGGATGTTGATGTCCACTGGTGGATGATTGGAAGCTAATGTGGCAAATGGAGTTTGTTAACATCAGAGGCCACCTACAACTGTGGACAAAAGTAATGTAAACTTTCACTAACTCTCAATGAACATGACCAGGACCATCGAAGACACTTAGTAAAGAAAATGATCCCCATTTGTGGTATTATATGCCATCTGCCCCTCATGCCAGTCACGAAAATAAAGATTTTCAAAATCCATCATCTGTTGGAACAGGGATGAGGCCAGTTTGCATTGATCTATGTCCAAGATTGTAGCTCAGTTAGTAGAGCGCAGGCCACGTAATCATGGACGTTGGGTTTGATCATTGGTGGGGATATATTTTCAAAACTGTACAAGAACTAATAAAAATTAGGAAAAAAGAGGATAATGGAGGGGTGGGAAAAGGAGGGGAAAGGGGTCAGAACTGATAAAGAGTTAACCATGAAGGAAATTAAAAGGCAGAAAAAGGACAAGGAGAGGAAGATAATATGATAAAATTAAGAAACAAGAATGAATTTAAAGGGAGAAAAGGGGAAGGGAGGATCAAGCAGGAACGGGGGAAGACGGGTAGAAAGAGGCGAGAGATGATGAAAGAGTTAACAATAGAAGGGGAAAGAGGAAGAAATGAGACAACAAATAGAGAACATGAAAGAATTGATGGTCAAGAATATGTCAAAAGGAAAAAAGAGAAAGAACAGGTTGAAGGAGGAAGGGAACAAAAGAGGGAGGAAAAGGTGACACTGATAAAAAAAATTAATAATTCAAGGAAAATAAAGGGCTTAATAGAGACAAAGAGAGAGAAAATGAAAACATTTAAAGGACAAGAATCAATACCAAGGAAAAAAAGAAGTGAGAGAATAAATAAAATTTCAAAGGAGAGGAAAGAAAGACAGAAAAACTGAGACTAAGAAAGTAGAAATGTGTTCCATGATCATACTAACCTTTAGAGGTGACAGCTGTCAATACATTAGGTTGATAAGTGTACTATGAGTGTTACTATTTAGTTGGTGCATGTTCCAATGAAATTTTTTATAGTTGTGACAAAGTTTATGCCATGTATTGTTTGAAAGGTAGACTATGCCATGTATCGTTTGAAAGGTAGACTGTAAGTGAATCATTTACATTGTTCCGTAGTTCCATTGTAGTATTGCAGTTGTTACATTTCTTTAAAATCATTCTCCATTATTCTCTATTATCCCTCCCATTTTCCACTATAGAGGTTCCAGCTGAATGCTGAGTTTTTCCGATTGCTTGTTCAGGAGGATAGTTTTCATTATTTGATTTATAATGTGCTATTTTTGACTGCACAGCCATCTACAAGTATCCTTTTCAATGGACAGTTTAGAAGCAAAGATTTATGGCCTGTTATAAGAAATTTGTTGCTACTCCCTTTGTTCCTTCGTTCCTCCATTTCTCTTCCTTTTTCCCTCTTTTCTCCCACCCTCTTTCTTTTCTCGCTTTCTTCCCTTCTCCTTTTCTCACAATTTCCTTTTCTCCCATTCTCCTTTCTCCCGTTTCTCCTTTTGTACAGCTTTTCCCCTTTCTTCCTGTTCTTCATTTTTCTTTTCTCCCTTTCTTCCTTTCTTCTTTTCTCCCTTTATCCCATTCTTCTTTCCTCCCTTTATCCTACTCTTCCTTTCTCCCTTACTTCCTTTCTCCCTTACGTCCTTTCTCCCTTACTTCCTTTCTCCCTTACTTCCTTTCTTTTCTCCCTTTCTTCCTCGGCTTTTCTCCTATTTTTCCTTTCTACTTTCGTCCCATCTTCCCTTTTTCCATCAACCCCTTCTTTCTTCTTTCCTTTTTCCTTTCTTCTTTCTTCCTTTTCTCTTTCTTTTCTTTCTTCTTTTAATCTTCTTTCTTTCTTTTGCTCTCCGTCCTTATTTCTTTCCTACTTACCCTCTCGCTTTTCCTCTTTACTCCTTTCCGTGCTTACTTACAGTTTTTACTTGCATTTTTTATTTCTCACTTTATTATAGGATTAATTACCAACTTGGTTACTTACTCTCTGGTCTATTTCACCTTAACGACAATGTGTGTTTACATGCCACTGTTTAACATATATCCGTAGAAACCCAATTGGGTTTGGAAGCACTTTCAACGTCAGACCTGAGCTGGTAGAATTTTTTTAGGCTCTGCACGGTGTTTCACGTCGGCTAAACGATTTGTTATACGGATCAAGTGGTTTTGAGTACCAAAATTAAAACTGCATAAATCCATTCAGTTAATTGGCTGAGTTGAAATTTAAGAATGTAGTAAAAGAAAACGCGTTTATTGTCACTAGTGGCTTAAAACGGACCGAGTTGCACTTGATAGTCACTAAAAATGGATAATTTACGCGTGAACGTCAAACAGCATACACGTTTTTGACTTGAAACTAATCACTTATTCTTTTATGAAACTGGCTAATGTGGCCAGGTTTCGTCACCAGAATACGGATTTTTCCCCCGAACACTGCACATTGATACGGTTAAATTCACGAATCCTAAAGACGGGAGACTTTTCAAGTCTTCGTCCTTTGTCTCCTATCCATCGAGGAAGCTGACAGATATCAGCGACCTGTGATCTCAAGCATTAAGGTCAAGTTACTTGCAAAAAGAGGGTTTTTTTTGGTAGTTATTGAGTGTGAATTGTATCAGATTTCGCATTTTACGGACGCCGTCAGTTAAGTATGGCGAGCGAGTTACTAGCACTGTGTTCCCAAGCACTTATTTGTCTTTGTTTTGATTTTGTTTCGTCGATTTTGGTGCGTAGATTCGTACTCCGGCTTTGGTTTTCGGTGCACAGTAGTCCATACTCCCCCGTGCCAATTTCTGAACCTTGATTCTGATATAAGAAGACTTTCATCGACATAAGAGTTAAAGCGTTTACATTTGGGTATGCATACATCAGGAGTGATTTGGCCATCGCAGCCAGCAGTAGCATGATTCAGAGTTTGTACTTTAACGGGGATGAATATGATTAAGCATACTGTTTTGCGATTATACGGACGAACGAACGAAAGAGTCGTACTCGGTTAAACCAAAGCTGGGTTAACACACCGCAAAATTGTCCCCAAAAAGCAATGAGAAGAAGGAAAATTTATCTTTTGTACTCAAAAGTGCTACTCCCGTACCCCTTATCATTCAACAGTTTTCTACGTGCTCTTGTATCCGTGCAGGTGTACATCAGGGTTTGATCCTTTGGTTCACTATTGTTCTCAATCTGTATTTATGATCTGCATGATGACATCATCTCACAGCTTGATGTCTTAGTTGATGGGACGACACTCTATTCATGTTTGAACTGTGAAATCTGCTTTTTCAAAGAACTTGATTGAGCAGTTGATATCAGATACGGTTTTGATCTGTTTTGATCAAATGGGACGAGAAATAGTATTAAGATCGTACGCTGAAGTGGTCAAGTCCAGCTGTCGTTTGAAGTGGAATTGATTGTCTGTACTTAGCACTCCCTGTGCTTCTAAATTGCCGTGAATTTTGTCCAATAAAGTACAACCCTGCGCAAGGATAGGTAGGATATCCTGATTATACGTCAATACTCTTCCTTTCCGCGCTTGTTGCAAAGCCTGGTCATACTGTCAAGGATAACGTTAACGATAACAAAAACGCTAACGAGAAATTGTTTTCCGAGCGGTCACACGGCAACCGGTACATATATTTCGCTGCGCGTAGTAAGAAGAGAAGTCGGAGCTTTGTTCTGTTCCGTGCCTCAACGAGAGTTGTAGAAGATCCCAGGATAGAGATTCGCCTTGCACTTTCTAAGAGTCTTCTTCGACAAAGCTTAGTAAGGCGAAATAAACTCCATAGATTTGCAAGTCATTGCATACAAGTATAAAATTTGGCTTCTTTCTCGGTACATCTTGCTGCTCACACTCATGCACAGAGTCATGCACCTTTGGGAAGCCACCAAAATAGAATCGATGCGTCGGAAGTGTGGTTTTTGAGGAGGGTTTAAAATGTTCTATGGACCGCAAGAATGACGAACGTATCACTCATGGAAGCAGTAGACTACGAGCGGAAGCTGCTGGCTACGGTCAAAACGTGTCAAGTTTCTAGGGCATGTCATCAGAAAAGGCCAATACGAATAGCCTTATCTAGGGAATCTCAGGAAAAGGTACCCCTCGGTCATAGAGGTTCAAGTTTAAAGGCCAGGGCAAAGCATGGATTGGCCAAACATCAAAACAAATTTTTGTCGATGTGCCGATGTCAGTTGATTAGGTACTAAGGAAAAAAAGGTTTTCGGAACTTGGTTTCTGTATGTCATACCTTATATAACAATTGCAAATTTGGTGATTTTGTATTCTGATCACGTGCCGTCGTTATTGAATTTGCAGGATGGTTGCCTCAATGC
>JAAAKM020001401.1:0-14696 GCA_010016025.2 Alatinidae sp. Z8VKAUB7J3 | reverse complement strand
TGGCTTTTTTGATCTGGTTTTCAAAACGAAGTGAAACGTTTCCATGCCACGGTAGTTTTAAGTAGACAGGGCATTTTATATATATATATATATATAAACTAAAAAATGCCTAGAGGCCAGCTCACAAGCTTTCGGTTTAGAAACCTTTTTCAAATGTACAGTTAAAGGAACCGCTACCAATATTTTTACTTACAAGACTAAATACAATAAAATTCCTAACAAATTCCTACCATACTTATTTATACTAGCTAGCTATAAGTACTCAGCAGACATATAGCAATTATTATACATTTATCACGGAGTGGAGCATTATCGCAATAGCTTGCTTCCTTTTTTCACCAACGGACAGCTGAGGGGTTTCGAACCCATGGCCTATTGGTTTGAAAACCAAGACCTTAACCATTGGATCATCACTTGAGATTATTATGGTCAACTTTCGTACCTTACAATCTCTTTCTCCAGCTAAAAGAGTCGAAGTTCGTCCAGCTGTGGAAAGAAAACAAACGTAAAGAATTATATGCAGTTTAAATAATTGAAAAGTAGTATATATTATATTACTTATATTTATGTTTATATTTCTTTATCAGCCGAGTGTAAATGTAAACTGTAGGGTTATACTTTTTGAATAAAACAAACCAGAAAGGCACCTTGTTTCTAAAATTAAGCGACAGAACATTGTGCCGCTGGTTTTCCAGCCGATCGAATTTCTTATCTTGTTGAGTGAATACAAGGATTCTAAATACGATCAAACAGATATATGATAAGATAAGGCTGTATTTCTTAAAAATTGAAAACAATACGTCAATTGTGTAGGATGTACACAGTTAGGAACGAACATAAACCAAGGCAATTTGGCTACGTTGAAGTGAAGAGAAAGGAGGCGACACTGCTGGTTGTAGGACCTGTCTGCTCCAGTATCCACGTTGGAACAATGGTTTCATTTACCTATACCTGCAATTCTGAAAAAGGGGGAACATCAAGAGGACGCCCATAAGATATTTCAAAGTATTACCTCTGTAATCTTTCTTTACATGAACTCTTGGAGAGGAACTTTCTCCACTGAACCTTGTAAGGAAGCCGTTATCGGACTCATCAGCACTTGAAGCACATGATGTGTCCTTGCTTGACATTGGCCTCTTTGGATTGCTGCTTATGGGTCCTACGATTAGGAGGCAGACAAAATTAAGCAAAGAAAATAAGAGCTATAAACACATCATGCTTAACAGTATTCTAAAAGAGTTGTTAGTTAAATTTTGAGACCAAGAAACTAGGTTTAAGATTGTAAATGTGAGAGCTGTATCCACGATGGAGATATGCATTTTGCCTAAACATTAAAGAAAATCACAGAGACTGAATCAAACTTATGAATGGGCTTTGAATACACTTGAGATCATTTTGAAGGTATTCTGTTTGGAAGTGATTTCGTTGTCTTTGTTAAGAATTCTCACTCATCCATATGCATGGCCAAATGCAGACTAGCAAGCATTCCATAACTATAATAGTCCAAGAAATCTCACATGAAGTATAGTTTACTGGGTAGTCATTCTAAAAGTTGGCAACCTTGGACTCAAAGACCACATTGAAAGAATTTAACATGTTTAAATGTCGACATGTTTGTAAAGTTAATCGTATTCTAAATAGAAACTATGCTCATTTATGTTAGAAAAGTAAACATTACGTGTTTGCATCCTATTTTGTATGCAGTAAACTTTTGCTGGTTTTGGCCTCACGGACAAAGTCTCATTGTTTGCAATCTTTGGAATTGTAAAGAATGCGCAAATCTGCACCATGAAAGGGGATGGGAGAATGGATAAAGGTGGGCTTTAAGTATAAAAGATTATCGATCAGGAGAGAAGACAACTTTCAACAGGGATCAGTCCTGCCATTATCTTTTTATTTGATCAATAATGCTTTTCTTATTAATGGAATCATGTTTGAATAGTTAAGTGGTAAAGCAATAGGTTCACCTTTGGGCCCAACTATAGCGAATACCTTCCTCTATTTTAAGAAAGAAGAATGGTAAAGAAAAATGGAAGAAGACCCATGCTCGTTAGCTTTGAGAGAAAATAAGGAAACAATCATATATTTATCTTCTATATTTTAGAAGATGCATGGATGATTGTTTCCTTATTTTCCGTAGTTCAGATAACACCGACCTAGTCGTCAATACGGCATTTCCGAGCACTTTAATATATTGCTTACATGCCCATAAATCAGCCTTCTTGGGTATCATTAAAGAGCGTAACGGTTAACTTTAGCTTTAAGGTTTGAACGCTAGAGTTCATTGTAAGCTTTCATTTATCCACCTTTTTACTAATTATGATAAGCTTTATTCCCTTTTCGTACAAGAAAGGTCCTGTTTACTGTTATTTTATTCGCAACTTCAATACTTTGTTAGAGCTACCATTGTCTTAATTGGCAATACACTTTGCAATGCGTTGTTTGTAATAGATAATTTATATTAACAATTCTGTAAAACGCTTAGAGACAATTGTAATAGACGTTATAGAAGTACAATAATGTTAATATCATTTTCCCCTTGAAATTAAGAGGGTCCGCAAGCTTGTATATCATAATGGTTACTCACTGTGGCTGCTCCATAATTTTACTATTATAGAGCTCCATTCCTCAACACCAGTTCAAAGTACCGTACCCAAGTTACTTTTATACTTTCTCCACTCTTTACAGACCATCATCAATTTCATTTAAGAGACCAGGTTCATCGCCTTATTCAGAAATGTTACACACCTCACAGTAATGACAGTTTCATTTCTAAAGCCAGACGTCGCATCGCCAGCCTTTTTCTCTTCCAAAGACAGAGTTTCCCGGTTGATGAGGTCTAACTTTGTATAGAAATTTCAGCCTCAAATCTACAAAGCTCTGTATGTAGGCCAGGCCCGGCGCCACGTTCTCATTCATGCTTCTGCACACCTAGGAATATCTGATTTTACAGGAAACGAAATTGCGACTGAATAGTCATCTAGCATATTTAAACACTTGAATCCACCGGATATCAAAAAGTTTACTTGATGACTTTCGAACACTGTCATTCACTTATCTAACTGGTGATTTATGAAAAGTCAGTAATTAACCCTACATAATATTGGGGTGGGAGATGCAACATACTTCGGTTCATAGCCTACCCACGACTTTTCTTATATTTTAAACTTTTACTAGGGATTTTTATGACAATTCATTTCCTTTAAAAAATATTGAGATTTTGTTGCATTATCTTGGCATTCTTGTCATTACTTTTCTGTCACTCTTCTCTGAAAAACTTAGGCATTCTATGTTTTAGCCACTACATGCTTTCTCAAATATGCACATACGTTTTCCATTTATTAAATAAGATCAGAAACTAATGAAAAATAATTCCCTTTTTGCCAAAAATGATAAATTGTGTTGTGGAATAAAGTGAAATACATCAGAAAAACTCGAAGGGTAAAAAATACAAGAAAATCGAGAAGAAATCGCATTTTCTAGTAGACTTATCACAAGCAGCGAATTTAAAGCTATATTTTGCATGTTTTTTGTTATTTTTATCATTCGTTATTAAAATGATCCCAACAAACAGAAAGCGCTAGATTATTAGTGAGAAACCGTTTGAATATTAACAAAAATGAAATATTCTTAAAAATGATTTGACTGAGGTTTAAAAAAAGCATCTAGCGAAACCACAATTTACACATGCAAAAAAATGCCATAAAGATGTTACCAATACTTTCAAAATATGGCAGATTACCACATATATTCTTTTTTTTTACAAAGTTTTTAAAATTTCGCAATATTGCGAAACATTTAATTATTTTGCAATTTGTTGCAAGAGAGCCAAAATTTATTGATATTGCACCATTACAACACAAAACTATAGTACCTCTAACTTCCGTGGACAAAATACCCCGCTCACCTCTCCCGTGAAGGAGAACAGCCCAATAGCCCAAATAGCCGATCTCAGCCCTATAATCAACAACAGTGGGGCATCTGCCTTTTGGTTTCGGTTTTGAATATTTATTTATCCTTTGTTCATTATCATCGCTTTCTTACTATTTCTTTCTTTTTGCGTGCATATACAATTTCTGTAGTTTTGCCTTTAAGATGATTAATTTTATTCTTGATCGATCTATTCCATTTCTACTGTCAGTAACGCATTTCTCTAAAGTTTTAAAAGAACTTAAAGTTTTCCCTAACGATTCTCAGTCTTAATATTGTAATTTAGTAAAGTGAAGCTCTTCTACGGCTCCCGTTAGGAATCTTATATTTTCCATGTAGAAGTCGAAACCTTGGCAGAACATTGCACAGTTCCTTGTCATGAAAACAACCGCGTGAAATGACTATCTATTGAAGCCGATGTTCCTTTTTAAAAGCGGAAAGTGAAGGCCCACATCCATTCTCCATTCGTTTAAGGTTTTACTTCGCTAAATAGCAAGTTAGTCACAGACTAGTTTGGTGTTCAGCATTGACCCGGTTTCCGGAATTACATGAGGTTATCTCTCAAAGCTATTCTGAACTGATTCCTGATGCCGTCTAGTTGTGTATGATTATATTTCAAGTCTCGTACTGATTAAGCGACGTCATTTTTTGATATCAATGTGTCATGGAAAGGAAAAAGCACCTTACAGGTTCCGTAAGGAAAGGTTATAAAGTTCTTTTGTTATTTTCTGCCAACGTAAGCTTGTCAAATCAAAGGCCTTGAATGATTTAGTTTTAAGTAAATATAAATAATAAATGACTCACGTGGAGGTAAACAGGCTATCCTTACAATTACAATGTTATCATCAAAACTGAGATCGAAATACGTTGGTTGTGTGCGATAACTCAAATCAGCAAACCTCAAATAAAAGCAATTTACAACTGATGACGTTTGCTTCTTCGACCCGTAATTTCAACGATGACGGTGATAAATTGCCATGTGAAACATCAACCGATGACTGGATATCTAATATTCATTATGATGCAATTCGAATGATACCAATAATATAAGTGCAAAGAGTGATAATTGTACTAGTAGCAGTAGTAAAAGAAATAGCAGAAGTCAAGGAAGGAGATGTTGTAGCAGCAACGACAACAGAGAAAGTAATAGTAGGAGGAGTATTCATGGTGCTAGTGCTAGTGCTAGTAGTAGTAGTAGTAGTAGTAGTAGTAGTAGTAGTGGTAGTAGTAGTGGTAGTTGTAGTAGTAGTAGTAGTAGTAGTAGTAGTAGTAGTAGTAGTAGTAGTAGTGGTGGTGGTGTTGGCGGTGGTACTAGTAGTGGTAGTGATGGTGCTGGTAGTAGTGGTATCAGGACCGGATTAAAAGCAGGACTCAAGGGTCCCGGGCCTTGAGACTCCCACCAGCAAGAGGGGGCTCCCACCAATTAAGGGTTTACAATTTAAATTCGTCGGCATGACTGGCCTGAGAAGGTAAACGATGTTGTCTGCAGAAAAAAGGGCAGCTATTATTTAAGTTTCAGGCCAGTCATGTCAAGCTGTTACCCTATAAAATGGATTTTTAAAATTACTTGCTTACCTTCTGAACCAGTCTGAACTGCAGGAAAGTGACAAATTTGTTTCATTCCTCTCGTATCTAAGTTGAGATCCACTCAGATATTTAATAGCAGAGCAGAAGCACCTATTTCCGTATCAATTGTAATGATCGCTTCTGTTGCGTGACCCATTCAGTACCAGAGCCGTCTGTGGGGCTATGCCTTTTTTAGTGTCTACGGGACAGCGACACAAAAGGTAGATGGCGTCACCAAGGAAGATCTGGGCCCGGTTTATCGGTTTCCCCTATCTTTGAGTGAGTCATTCCCTAGATGATTTAGTCGGGCACCTATCTACGTAGGCACCTAAATTGAGTTTCTCGTCGAGCCACTTAGGCCCTGTTTACATGAGCTCGAAACGAAATCTCGAGCCGAGATGAAATCTCAGCTCGAGGTGAAAATTTCATCTCAGGCCGCCTTTAATTTCTATGTTTCAATAGATTTACGTTTACATGAACGGCAAGTCAGCCCGAGAGGAAGTCATCTCGAGATGAAAAAAAAGGATGAGATTTCATTTCGAGCTGGGATTGTCATGTAAATGCAAAAAATGATTCCCCCTCGAGATGAAAACCCCATGGCAGAACAAAAGAACACTAGTTAAGAAGGTGTGATTGGAAGAGAGTGATGCAATCATCAATTTGCCCAAAGGAAAGTGCTTTTAAAACTTCCCAAATCTAACAGAAAATACAGTGCCATCACCACCCTTTTTCAAAACAGTCATTTCGGATAGCTTCTTGATCAACGTGTAGCATTGGCAGTAAGATTTCAACAAGCTCAAGAAAATCGCCCCTCTGCATTCGAAAACATTTTTTTCCATTCTTCCAAAAGTGAATCCCCACTCCACATTTTTGCTCACCACTCGCCGGATCTACTAGGTCTTTTCCAATAATTTCTTTTGCAGCCATGGTTGTACCGTTGTTTCAATCGTCTGTATTTTTCAATTGTATCGTTTCGACCCAAACGGCTGCTCGCAACATTTCTTCATTTTTTGAAGCTCTTGAATTAAAAATAAGAGCATGAAAGAGTAAACTGATACAGTTGTGGACACATTTCCCAACACCAGTACCAACACTGCGACAGGAAAGGATAGCTGGTCCTTTGAAAGTCGCCGCATAATGCAAGAAAACACGATCACAAGCAAAGTCAAGTCTCTTTTCTGTTATGAACTTCATCAAATACTGCTGAACAAACAAAACCCATTGTTTGCATCAATTTCATCTCGAACTGAGATTTCCACCTCTCAGCTCGAGATGAAAAGGACTCAGGTAAACACACACCAATTCCACCTCGAGCTGAAACTCATCTCGTGCCAAGATTTCGTCGGGAGCTCATGTAAACAGGGCTTAAATATGTGCCTACCCAAGTCAACTTAGGCCCTGTTTACATGAGCTCAAGACGAAATCTTGGCTCGAGATGAAATCTCAGCTCGTGGTGAAATTTCATTTCGGGCTGCCGTGAATTTCTATGAATCAACAGATTTTCGTGAGGAGTGAAGTCAGCCTGTGAGGAAACCAGCTCGAGATGAGAAAAATGGATGAGATTTCATCTTGATCTGGAATTGTCATGCAAAAGCAAAAATGGTCCCACGTCGAGATGAAAAACCCATGGCAAAACAAAAGAACACTATTTTTGCAGGTGTGATTGGATGAGAGTGATGCAATCATCAATTTAACCCAGATGAAAAATGAAAAAACAACATCCGTTCATTCCTGCGGCTCTTGTTCTCGGATTTTGGATTCATTGGCTGAGTGATGGATGCAACAAATGAGAACATGAATTGGCAATAGAGCTTGGCAATTAAGTGAATGTCTCATTTTGTAACAAAAATTATCTTGGGAGTTCTCAATGGGCTGTCGAATCTGTACCACCAACAACTTGCGGAAATCCAAATTTGGTTCCGAAGGCTCCCATAACGTGACAAACTTCATCTGAGGGCAAGGGAAGTTTGATAAATTTTGATCCCATGAGAAATACTATAGCCTCGCATGCTTTACTCAGATTTACGCATATAGCTCCTGGTGACACACCAAAGAGATTGTCAGTCATTTAAAAATTTCCCAAATCTGATAGATACTACAGCGTCATTGCCATCCCTTTCTCAGGCGACAAACAGTCATCTCGGATAGCTTTTGGATCAACATGTAGCACTGGCAGTAAGATTTCAACAAGCTCAAGAAAATTGCGTTTCTGCGTGTGAAAACCTTTCCCCCATTCTTCCAAAGCTAACTCCCCACTACACATTTCCCCCCACAACTCGCCAAATCTACAAGGTCTTTTCCAGTATTTTCTCTTGCAACGATGGTTAGACCAGAGTTTCTCAATGAAAGAGTTCTTTGAGAGACTGCGGTTATACCGTTATATTAATCGTCTGTATTTTTCAATTGCATGGTTTCGATCCAAAACGGCTGCTAGCAACATATTTTCATTTTATGAAGCTCTTGAATCAACAAAAAAGAACATGGAAGAGTAAACTGGTAGAGTTGTGGACACATTTCACAACCCCCCGTACCAATTCTGCGGCGAGAGAGGCAGCTGGTCCTTTGAAAGTCGCTGCACAATGCAAGGAAATTTACGCGACTAAACCGGAAACGTTCGTCAGGTCATAACGGCCTTGGTTACGAGGTGGCAACAGCATTCTTACTACAGTCAATTTTGAATGTCACTGGAAAGGTGTCTACAGTATTGGAGGTATCACAACACTTGCGTTAAAGATTTTCTGATAAATTAAAGTAAGTTACCGGTATATTTGGTCGACCGATAACTTTGACAGAGGATAAGAGTAAACCTTTAAAGATAATCTTAGCAAGTACTGCGATGGATACTTAGTTGGTAACTAAGCTAAGCACGTAACTAAGCCCGTTTCCACCTCAGGTTTAATAGCGTATTACAAGCGAAGTCAAATCTCCTTTTCACGAGCCTCATCAAAAGCTGCTGAACAAACAAAATCCATAGTTTGAGTCAATTTCATCTCGAGCTCAGATTTCCAACTTTAAGATCGTGATGAAAAGAAGTCATGTAAACACGTATCAATTCCTGCTCGAGCTGAAACTCATCCCTAGCCAAGGTTTCGTCTTGAGCTCATGTAAACAAGGCTTTAGGTGAGCAACCATCTCACAACCGGGAAAAATTGCAATGATGCCACAGACATTCCTATTGTTTTGCTCTTAGCTTATTGATTTTAACCTGTCAACAAGTCCGAGAAATTTGAAACTTCGCTCACTTTTCAATGCCAACACCTATATTGTATCAACACTGAAATGAAGGCTCTTATTTTAATTTAATGTTAATTTATAGTTGCCTATTAATAAAACATAAGCTTCCTAGAGATACAAAGCGACGGTTATACTGAACCTTTGCGTTACTAAAACATCTGCCGAAACTTACGTAAATCAAGCTGTGGGCAAACCAAACCGACTTCCCATTTATCAAGATCAATTTCCGTGAGAACTCCTTTCCTTTGCCTTGGAACTGTGCAAAGTTGCGGCGTAAAAGAGCTTCCTTTCTAGTAAATTTCTAGCCGAAATATTAACATGCTGGTGAACAACCTGTCCTGAAGTTAGCTATCTGTGTCGATTGTGCACTCTATATTTGATAGTAGAAAAAGTTTGTGGGTCACCAAATTATTCTAAATACTCTCCTGAAGGAATAATTGGGTGGGGGATAATGCAGCTGTGGCCTTTTAAGCACGAAAGGCTTAAGATATCCCCCTGTAATAGATGATACTTCAGGTACCCTCTATTCAATAGACTTAGAAAATGTCTCACTCTCTTGTGAGCCGTGAATAGTAACTTTCTAAAAGTTCTAAAGCGAGAAATCGATATACCGTTCCATATCTAACCAGAAATCGTATTGAGCTTATAGATCTCAATTATCAATGAAAAATCAAGAAAATCACGTGAATGTACTTATACATCCCTATAGTGACGGCAGCTTTTAGCATTAAGGTAAACACCTTTCTTGTGGTGACGCACATTTTTATATTTCAAAAAGCAACAGATTCAGGTTGCTCAATATAAGGAACGCCATTGATTGATTTTAAAAATTCCGGTTTAATTAACTTGCCTAGTCCCTATATTTGGGACGCAACTTTATGTCTGTTTCACTCACAGTAGTCGAGATAAGCTGTTGTTTGTAAGTACAAAGTTACCGAATTTAGAAATTTTGACTATGGTTACAAACGTAGTTTCCCCAAATAATAAGGAAATTACCTGGAAGCCTAGCAAAAACCCGACCATCTCCGAGTAAAATCAATTTATTTTTCCCCCCTTTGTTACGGTGACATGTTACGGTGACAGGTTACGTATTACATATGTAAGATCAAAGACTTTGAAAAATAATCAAGAAACTGCCTCGTTCAAGACAATGAAAATACCAAAATGATAGATGCCTTAAACATAGCCGTAGCAATTTTCTTACCGTAGGCATCAAGTTCTTTTTCGGGCTGAACGATCTCTCTTGGTTTGGAAGGTTTGTTCTTGTTCGGTCCATCAAACACAACATCGAACCTAGTGACTCCTCCACGACTCTCAATGATCCAATTTTGCTCCTTTCTACTTAAAGCTGGAGAACTTTGTTTTGAGGAATCAGAATATGTAGAGTCCGAATTTTTTCTTTCGTTTTGTCTATTTTTCTTTAACATGTCTCCCCTTGACAATTGTCTTGGAGAATCATCAGCGAAGGGTACGCTCCAGCTAAATGAAGTTTGCGTTGCATTAAGTTTTGATTCTTTTCCATTTTTTGAAGAAAAGGAGGAATTCCTGGACGCATCTCTCTCCGCTGACTCCCATATTGAGCCTGCAAAAGTGTTATCTGGTTGCGTCACTCTTGTTACCAATGGGGATTGGTAGTCTTCTATTTTGGAAGAAAGACTTTGGTTTCGTCTTTCAGTTTTTGTATCCTTACTCTTCTCGGAAGCGTTGGTTGTTCGATAACGCTTTCCAGTTTGTTTGTCGCTTTGAATTGATTCGTTATCTGATGCGGTCAGGTCAGAGGATGAGCTGGGAGTTTGGAATATGTCGAGGGTTGGTTTAAACAGATCACGCCTGGTAAAGGAATCTTTCTTCTTGATTTGGTTGCTGTCAGCTCGTACAGGAATTTTCGATTTGTTATCCCCCGAACTATAGAGAAAAGATGAAAAGTATACAAATAAAAACATAATTAAAGATTGTAATGTAACGGCTTCCAAATTAGGATATCACTTGACAGTAACACTTTCCGTCTGTTGTATGAATGTGGCTGCACATCCCAAATAAATTCGCATTCTTTGCTTTTCTTGGAGTACAAAAATATCCTCCTTATCTCTGTTGCTAACATTGGATACTCAACGGTTAAACAAGCTGCGCTACTTGAAAGTCTCTTAATTTTATGTAGTAGTAAATTTGGGATCGTATATGAAGCTTAGTGGGCAGAAAGTTATTAAACAGGAGTGGATACTACCAAAAGGATAGTGCAATACAATTAATGCAGTTTTCGGCCTTGCATTCTGGCAAGGGCTAGGGAATGACGGTATCTGATTGGCACATAGAACATCTTCACCATCAGATTCGTCGGTCAGATCTGCCATCAGATCGATTTTTCGGACACCTATCAGACCAATACCGGTAAGACCTTGCCATCAGACAAATCTGATCGATAGGGCACGTTCTATTTATCATCAGATGTCGAACGCGTCTGATTTCATTGACCAATCGGAAGTCGCCGAGCGAAGACTCAAAAATCCTACATTGCAAAAAGCTCAAACGACGAACTGCGATGGCAAATGTACATTATTTCCTCAATGACTGATGATTCACGGCTTTAAACATGCCACTGACATTCTTCGTAGTATGTGGCACAGCAATCTTTATTTGCCATCGCAGTTCGTCGTTTGAGCTTTTTGCAATGTACGAATTTTGAGTCTTCGCGCGGCGACTTCTGATTGGTCAATGAAATTAGACGCGTTCGACATCTGATGATAAATAGAACGTGCCCTATCGATCAGATTTGTCTGATGGCAAGGTCTTGATTGGTTTGATTGGTGTCCGAAAAATCGATCTGATGGCAGATCTGACCAACGGATCTTATAGTCTGATTAGCCCTTTACCTCCCTTAACCCCCTTTACTTTCACCTATAACCTTCTCCCCTTCAAGTGTGCTTCATGGGTGGTCCCATTGTCCTTCAATTATCAACACTGATATTAGGCTTCAACTCGTGTGCTGGCATGATAAAAAATGTGTTACTGACAGGTCATAATTAAAGAACTGCAACTGCAAATACAGGTATTGCACTTCGACATACAATTATCGAGTTCTCTCTTTTCATTGATGCAAAGTTGTAAACAAACATGGTTAAACAAGGTTAAATTTTGGGTGGCATCCGGTTTTATATCCTGCTGAAACAAACTTTGAACACTGGGGTGACTAGAAAATCGACTACGCTATTTTCTTATAAAAACACTATCCAAACATCATATACACCTTCAACTTGAACTCTACTTTTCTAGAGTTTCATCTGTTTTAATGGTCTTCTTACAATGGTTTGAAGTCCTAGGATTAGGAGTTAGGGACTAGGGTTTAAAAATTAATGAAAATTAATATCTTTGGGCACCAATTAAATCACACGACTCACAAACATTTATTATGTACATACAGAGTTTTGCTTAAATTTGTTGAATGCTTTCAGGAATATCTACTAAACAAACGGATGCCAGGCGAAATCCAAAACTGTGAGTAGGCAGTCATAACTATGAGTTGCGAATCTTTCTTTGCCGAAATACAAGGAGCATATACTACAAGAAGGGGGCTTCGATGTAGTTTCTTACCACTCAGATTCTAGGTATTACATATCTAAAAGGACTTTTCGAAGTTATTTTGAATAAATTATACATTTTGATGCATGGTCAATTAACAGAACATCAAAGCAAAAGCACCTGTAGTTAAGCTACTAAGATTCACGCATACAAATAGGGAATAGTCACTAAACGCTGCACATTGATCAGCGGGTACAAAAAATGTCAGCCACAAAACGACTATATGGCCTATTTCATGTACAATAAACATATCTCGGACACACTTTACCAGTGATGGCCAACCCGCGACACGTGCATGGCCCGCTTAAAGTTTGGGAAATTCACTTCCCTTTCGCCTAAGTTTAAAAGTCGGACAACCTCTGCATCCTTTTCATCCCTTTGTTTAATTAGCTGAACCACTTGCACCCTATTATTGCACGATTTCAATTGATCTAAAAGTTGCCAGTGTGCGACTGAGTGTTCTGCTGCTGCTGTGAACTACTGTATTCCCAGTGCTGCTTTGAGCAAAGTTGTAGTTAAATTCTGGTATTGTGGGAGCAGTACCAGTTTTCCACTCTGCTCCAGATTAGGTTTCAGGACATATATGGTTTGCTATACTTTTGAGGAAGTTCTAAATGCATATTTTGATATGAATATTCTAAAGTACTACAAATTGTTGCCTTTATTCCATTTTCAACGCTCCCTTAATCTTTTAAAAAATTTCATATTGCTTCGATGATAGATATACATGATAGTTCTCCAAATGTACCAACACTTAAGAAATTGCTGGAATGCTGATAGTAGTGGTTTTGATGTTTAACAGCTTACAACTTCAGAATTTTTTTTAAAAAAAGCATTATTTCGCAGAATTTTTAAGCAACCCAAACAGTGTTACTTGTTTTTAACACAAATCATAGAGTAGTTTCAACGTATCCAGAAGAAAGAAGGTGGACCAAATTAAAAATTTCAGTTTTCGGCTCTAAAATTCTAACTTTATCAATATATTAAATTTTGTCGCTAATGGCAAACCTTTGAAGAAAACATCTTAGGACCGTCAGGATAACCTTATTGAAAAATTTGTTGCGGCAAACTAGGCCAAAAAGGTTGACTACCTCTTCCCTATACAGTTGTCACAACTGTACGATTAGACGTCAAGACTTCTAACGAAACTCAGGGAGTCCCAAAGAGTATAGTTTCAAGGAAAGTATGGCATACTATTACAGTAATGGTGTGGTTGCAAAAGAAGCGAAAATTGAGAGCTCACTCTCTGGTTGGCCCAAAGATATGTTAAATGCACATATTTTTCTTGCATGCTATTTTTTTTGTAAACATATCGTACGTTTCTCACATGCTATTTCATTGACGTCAAAGGTCAAAGATGAGTCGGTTTCAACTTCACTAAAAGTCTAGGACCAAACTCTAGCCCAATCTTATACAAGACAAAAAACTAGAAACAATACATCCCCGTCCATGTCTTTGTTTCAGATAGTGGATTATCTGAAAACAAGGTAGACAACATTGCAAGGAAATCAAGATGTGCTGCTATGATAAGAGTTCTAATCACGATAACCGAGTGGCAAAAAATGGGGTGGGGGGGGACATTGCCCCTGATGGAGTGAACAGTCGTGCCAAAATCTCATCAGATCGGGCATCAGATCCATCGTAAGATTTGTCTTGTAGTGTGAATAGGCCGGGTGACCGGGTTGCCTTCCTAATGCCGCCAATAGTGTTTTGAGAATTCAAACAAAACCACATGTCATACAAAACAGGAACACAGCGCCTTAAATTAGTAAGTACAAATACATTATTAATAACGTAAACAATGTCATGACAGTAGAGGAATGTAGGTAAAATGAAAACAATTGCTACATATCCCAACAGATAAAGAAACGGCTAGAACCCGCCTCCTAATCAGAGAGGACTTCTGGATCAAAAAACTTAGAACCCTCACACCGCAAGGTCTTAACCAAGAACTTAATAACCCGTAAGAACACCGTACAACCATGGACATTGTTATTTACACCCCTTTGTTTCCTAATCTTCCCGTCCATTCTCCTGGTAGGATACATACCATGGAAATAAGGGGCCTAGGCACTAAAAAATGCACGAAGTAATCTTTATAGAACGTTCGAACATTAGAACCCTCGAATAGAACCAGAAGTTGTAAATAATAACGGAGTCAATTGTAAAATCGTAAATAGATCATGAATACGGCATAAGCCGAAACTAGTCGGTCAAAAAAACCCTGTCTTACTTTTCTTGGCTCACACATCTATAGTGATCGTCTACCACCAACGTGCACTTTACACACACACACATATATATATATATATATATATATATATATATATATATAACTCAAAAAATACACATTTTCTTCAACGTTTCGATATTATCTTCGTCAGGTATAC
>JAAAKM020001399.1:0-14698 GCA_010016025.2 Alatinidae sp. Z8VKAUB7J3 | reverse complement strand
CAGCAGGATGTAAAACCGGATGCCCCCCCAAAATGTAGCCTTGCCCCCCCAAACCTGAAGTGCTGGCTACGGGCCCGGTCTCCCTTACTTACATTGTCACTTTTGCAGATGAAAATCACTGTCCCTTTTGTTCACATTTCCATCAAATAACACTTATGCGAATCAGACATACTGACGAAGTAGTAAAGTCTTAAATTGTAAAAGTTATTATGCAAAGTGGGAAAGTTACAAAGCTATGAAAAAATTGTTGCAGCACAATAAATTGAAGTTCCATGTAATTTATAAAACAGTTTATACGGTTTTTGGAAAATTACTCAATGTAGAATCATTTAAAAGACTCCTCTGAAATCGGCAGGAGGGCTACATTTCCATCATCATGTAATATTGTAAAGCAACACAGATATCAAAAAACAACCTTTAAATAAACTAGTAGGCGTATCTATAATATAAACGTGATCACAAAAGTACGAATGCAAGAAATTTTAACAAGATGAACGAGTAAGACTGGCATTTAACACTTTCATATTTTATCAACAACTTTTACCCCTTCTGTACTTTGATGTGATGTTGCATGATTAAAACACTATTCCTACTGTGCACTTGACTTGCATCTTGTCGTCAGCGGTACCCCTATGGCTATCTATGTGACTATTGACTTGTCACTGTTTTAAACTCGATGTTTTTTATATTAATACTAAGCTAAAATATATTAAGCAAAGTTACGATGTATATATTTCAATCATTTGATTCATAAAACTTACTGCCTTCGTTACTAATGAAGTGCACATTGATATAAACTGATGAGACTATCATGCAATATCTGCTATCCAACTTTACAGCATTCCGCAACACAAGCGAAAGGCTTTGTTTAGTTTTCCATGCCTCACTCGAAGTGACATGGTTTATCAAATGAGACAAGTCTGGCGAGGCACGGTGGCCTGTCCCTGGGATATTCCATGTAACATTTTCCAACGGGGCTACTTCATTATAGATTTTTCCAGATGCACAGGTTGCAAATAGATAGGGATCGATGTTAGCTTCAGCAATGTTAATTGTGATAGGGATGTTAAGCCGCCTGTTTTCCCAATTGACAAAAAAATAAAGATGAGCACGGGTGATTTGAGAATTGTAAGGAACTTGAATATTCGGAATGTAAATGGTGACATCTGATTGCTGCGTCTCAATTGTGCATCCTGTCGGTGTTGCAGTCAACGGATACGAAGGACAATTTATATTTGAACCAATATTTAGGTACTTTGGTCTACTAGCACATCCATAATAAGTAAACTCTGGGTATGCCCTCACTAGCTGCTCAGGAGAAGATCCTAAAAAAAACCGAATGTGCCTGCATTAAATATTTATATCAAAAGTTTGAAATCTTCTAACAACATTTAATTAAACAGAAGAGACTTTTTACAGTATGAACAGGAGCGTTAAATTACAGAAGCCCTAATGGAAAGAACCAGGGAGCAGAAATGTCAGCAATCATGAAATGCCAATGTGAACAGCCATAGAACACTTATGTAAAAAACTTTGTAGTGCTAATGTGATCAACCAGGTAGCGCTAATGTGAATAACAGGAAGCCCTAATGTGAATCATCAGGGAGCGCTTATGTGAATCATCAGGGAGCGCTTATGTTATCAACCAGGAAGCGCTAATGTGAATAACAGGAAGCTCTAATGTGAATAATCAGGGAGCGCTTATGTTGTCAACCAGGAAGCGCTAATGTGAATAACAGGAAGCCCTAATGTGAATAACAAGCAAACACTAATATGAATAACCAGAGGGGTGCTAATGTGATCAAGCAGGAAGTGCTAATGTCAATAACCACCGAGCACTTATGCGAAAAAACAGGGAGTGGTGATTTGAATAACTAGGAAACCCTAATGTATAGAATCAGGGAGTGCTAAGATGAATAACCATGAAGCCCTAACATAAGTAACCAGGGATCACTAATATGAATAATCAGGAA
Source organism: Alatinidae sp. Z8VKAUB7J3 (assembly GCA_010016025.2). NCBI lineage: Eukaryota > Metazoa > Cnidaria > Cubozoa > Carybdeida > Alatinidae > Alatinidae sp. Z8VKAUB7J3. Next base: position 12,725 of record JAAAKM020001399.1, on the reverse strand, counting down.
GCCCTAATATGTATAATCAGGAAGTGAATAATTAGGGAGAGCTAATACAAATAACAAGGGAGGGCTTATGTGAAAGGGAAGAGAGCACTAGTGTGAATAAGCAGGGAGCAGTTAGAGTGTGTCTGGGCAATTAATGGGGAAGTAAAGCCTTAAACGTTTGAGAAAAATTGATCTAAATAGCTTGACATGTTATTACATTATTGGTTCTTATCCTGCTCTTCCAATGCTTGCTTCATTGTTAAAACTTTTTAGTCTCCATATATTAAGATTATTTTATCCTTTTGTCTGAAAGGATTCAAATTTTGTCTCTCCCTCTACAAGGATGCAAGTAGTTTATTAGAATATTTCTACCTTGGAGACTATTTCTTTTAGTTTCTTTTTGAGTATTGATTTAGAGGATTGCTCTTCATCTTTGCTTCTCTGAAAATAGTTATGTAACACTTTTCCACAAAATGGAAAGGAAGGGCGTGCTTCAGCATGTTGGCAATTTCTGAATTGTCTATTAATCATTTGACTACACAACTGGAATTAACAAAATAACAAAAATAAGCTAGTGTAGAAGACAGTGCCTGAGTCTAACGTTCTCTTTAGCATGGGCATATAGAGGTAAGGATTGTTCCAAGGATATTCGGGGGCAAAGCATGGCTTATCATTATTAGTTGGGTAACTAATATACCGTTCCTTTGACACAGGCCTATGCTTATGCGATACCTTACAAAAATGCCTTACTGTTTTGTGAACTTGTTTAGAAGATTCCAATATATGATAATGCCTTCAGTGTTAAGACAAAATTCATGCTACTACGTAGAACAATTCACTTTTAAGATAAAAATAATCACTTTTAACATTCCCAATTTACCATTAAACAACAAGCAAATTCTCAGCACATCCATAATATAGCGACGTCTCTTATTGCAATAGTATCAGTTTACAGTAAAGTCGAGTACAGCATAGGTACTTTTGCCACCAATCGAGTCTTACTGTACCTCTGCCATATAAGCAAAAATGCGTTGTGCAAAGTAAAATAAGAGCTTATATTTCTGTTTAAAAGCTGCTACTTTAAATACAATTTGTAGACCTAATATTGTCACTCACGGGAACCTCCGTAGGGGTTTACTCCATTGCAAGGACCGGTTGTAGAAGTGGGTTGCAGTGGACATTTGTTGGTTACAGTCCAATCACCATATGTAATTTTGTCACCACGAGAAAACCCATTTGACTCTGAAATGATAAGATGCAGATGCTTTAATAGCACACTGACAGTTATGTCACTCGCCAAAACATTAATGAAAGCGATGAAAAGAACAAAGTAAAATACTTTGTAGAATACCACGTAAGTGGCTGAATTTTGGGGTAAGAGGGCATTGTGAGGACGAGGTTATTGTTTCCCCCAACTTTTAAAAGTATTTTGGATTTCATATTATGGTAACCTCAAAGAAACTTCAACTAAGAGTACATTGTAGATGCTTTATAAGCGTTATACGCGTGAAATGAAGGGTTTCAGATTCGCTTATATAGCTGTACACTTGATTTACAAGTTATAAAACCACCTATATTATAGCTATTAGAGAATGAACAAATATTCCATGACAAATATTAACTTTCCGCAAATCCTCATGTCATTAAAATCACTTCCCGTTTTTAGTCCCCTTCCTTTATTTGGTGTAATTTTTCATTTATGATTTTAGGTAGATCAAGGCTCAGAGTTAGCAATCGAGAATTTGAATTGTATTTAATAAGAAACGAAAAGAATGAAAATACAAAAATATATATTTATAGTAGGAAGTTATGTATTAATTTAAAGTCAAATTACTTATATATGAAAGCATTCTCATTATCTAAAGCTGTTATACCATAATAATAAGATAAAATTATATAAAATTTTTTGAATAAAACACTAGAGAAATAGAAAAGTATGTCACCACCGGGGATCGATAATAATATTTTTAAGCATCCTATTTTGTATTTTGTCCGAGGCAAAAACTGTGAGAAACAATTACCCATCTAGGATCTTAGTGATTCCAGCATGTTCTATGAGTAAAGACTTTTGACTAAAAAGGTCTGTAAAGGGGCCTGTTTAATATCTAGCAAGTCGGTAGTTCACGTATGAATACTTTAAATATAAAACTTCATTTCTGTGACCTTTGGACATATTAAGCGACCTCGTTACATATTTTCTTATCATAGAAGGATAGACATAATTATTTGATACATTAACTTTGGTATTGATGATTTTGTCCATGCCTTATACGTCTGAAGTTTAGAGGAGATTTCCATCAGAAATTTGAGTTCACTCTCATTTGAAACAAGAGCATCGTAATACAGAGTTTACAAATGCATTCTTGATATTCTTTGCATATGTTTTGAGATTATATTAGAGCAGAGCAAGCCTACTGTATTTCATTTACCTGCAATTGTATGTTACTAGATGTAGCTAGATAAGGAAGGCGGACAGTTGTTGCAGATATTGAAAGTTAGCTGTTATATATTTAACCCTTGCTAGGAGGGGCTCGTAATGCCCATTGCCGATTATGAAGCGTAATGACTATTGATGTAGTCATACGTTTGGAATCCGATCTGGCGGTTCTTCACAAAAAATTATTATACACATTATTTTGTCCATATTTCTTTAGAGGGTGTTCTAATGTAAACAAAGATCATAAAGATTTTGAAAAGTGTTAGATTTTTTATCAGAATCTTTACAATATTCGAATAATTTTACCATTTTTTATAATGGTATACGTTCTTTTGGTTATCCTAGCAACGTCGTGGTAAAATATCATTAGCAATTCATGAAGTCATCATTTTAAAACAATATGGAGTCATTTATTGAAAATTATATTATTGAATGATGTTTTAATTTAATTGCATAAATATATAGACATATAGATACAATTCCTGTCAGATATTATCAGCAACTTCTCTCAAGCTCAGTCTGTGGTTAGCATACAGTATTCTAATAAATCAAACATAACAGTAGTTATGAATACTTCATGAAATAAGAAAAAAATAAGTACTAGATACTAACAATAGGGAGATTTTGTTTGCCCTTTGTAACTCTTCCCTTGACAATATTGCTACCAATGTCTCACGTGATCAATTTTTCTGAAAATAAAATAATTTTCTTAGAGATCGGTGACTGTTTAATGCTTTAACTAAGTTCAACAACCATACCTTAAACAGTTTCTGAGAGATCAAGGAATACTAAGAAAGATCTTCTCTCTCCATACTTTCAAAAGAAAAAAGAACCATAATAGATAGGTTTAGATAGTCCTTTGAAAATCCAGTCAGATTCATCACGTTGAGTTATTAACAGGAGTAGATGGTGCTGCGAAGAAAGGGCAAATGCAGATAGAAACAGAAATGTACACGACGGAAGAAAAGAAAGAAAGAGACAATAGTTGTTCTTCAGTAGGCAGGTGGAGTTTTGGGGATCATGGGGACAATCTCATCTAATTTACTATTGTATAGTCATTGACAGTGATATATTTTATTTTTTAATGTAACTGTTTCAGCTGAGATAGGTTTAACATTATAAACCTTGGTTTTCCCCTTAATTTGTAAGAACGCTTTCGTAAAAAAATTGTTGGTTTACCTGTTTCATAGGACTCTTTCCAATGCTCGGAATGTAACTCTTGTCTCCATATGTTTAAACTTGATATTGCAATATTGGGCATAATTACGGGCGAGTGATAGAATGTTCCAATTACGATTTTGTTTTGATAAGGGACGTCTGCTGCAGTTGTAGAATTATAAGACTTACTTTGTGCCACCATCTTACCATTTATATACAGAGTAACACCACGATCAGTTGACCACGAGATGCCATAGTGCGCCCATGTTCCACGGTAAAAACGATGGACAAGAACCCATCTTTTCGTTGAGGATTGTACTATAACTCTAACGCTAGTAGAATCATGTTCCTGTATAGCAAACCCTCTTCCAGTGATAATTCCGTTAACAGCCTCTACTCCAGATTGTAGTACAGGATACCAATTTAATTGGTCTAGAAATGTGACAATAAGATTAATGAACAAAAATTAGTGGCTAATTTTATGATTCATTTGCTTTTCACTTGATAGACAGTATTACAATTTTTATTAATTACTTCCATCAAAATAAAGTGTCTTTTCTAAAAGAAATTGAAGAATGAATTAAGTTTGCTTTGAATTAAATTTTATTTTCCTTGGGAATCATATATCAAACAATAAAGGTAAAGGGAGACCGAACTTACTCCTAGAAGGAAGTTATTTAATCTTAGCCCTCCGGCAGGAACTTTGTTATTTGCAGTACTTAAAAGAAGTGAACTTTAACGAGCTCTAATGACATAAAGATGTAAGCACGTATGTAGGCATGTCAGCTACAGTGACTCATTTCTTAGACAGAATTTATAAAGTAGTTAAATTGAATAATGATTCCACCAAAGAAATCTAATACGATTGTAATTGAAAATTACCGATTCCAATGATAGCTTAAGTTGCTCTTAATACTAGGCATGAGCTGTCGCGACCTCGCGGACTCTCTGATAAACAAACACCTAATTGTGAACGAACAACCAGTGCGTTTTCTGACGTAATATATCCCAACAAATATACAAAAGTATCTAAAGAGATCATTAACGGTGGAGACTGACTTGTATTCAATCTGTTTTGATAAAGATTCTCTGAAAGCTAACAATTAGTTAACAAGAACAACAAGTGTAAACTGTAGCTTCTTGTATCAGAGCATACGTAGTCCCTTTGGTTGCCAAAATATGTGGTGTACACAGACGGTTCACTTCTTCTCATCAGCACATGGACGGGTTTAATAGCGTTATACTTTCGTTATCAACGTTAGAGAAACAACTGTATAATGTCAAGCGCTGCAGAACCTATAAAATTGTATAAATACCAAACAAAAAATCTTTTCCAGAGCGGACTACAAGCATTTCTTTTCCACGGTGAAACCCTCGTAAAATTTTGCTCAGTCATGTGTGGGACCTGGATTTAAACGTTTCTTATTTGCGTTACAGAAAATTCCAAATGCATCGGACAGTCAATGTCAAGAGCATCGTCCTTGAATGCTCAAACTACCCCTTATCTATGCTTATCGTATTTGTATGTTATACTACTTACTTCATAATGCAAAAGTTATTGAAACATAGCATAGACGTGAAATAAAATTATCAACAAAAGCGTAGTGAAACAACCTGGTGCCTAGGGCTTCTTACTTTTGTAGTGACCTTTTCTCTGTCTTTGAAGTTTCTGCGTACCCTATTAAAAACCTACGTTCCTCTCTGAGGCACGAATTACTACTATGAGATCTACAGGCCAATTGTTGAAATGCCATGTAGTTGACTTTTAATAAAGGGAGACTGTTAACAAATTATACGATTTCTTTATAGTCCGGTAAACTCGAAAGGAATAAAGCCATAAATAAGTTTGTTCTCTGGTGTCAGCCGTAATTTATTCTAAGGGAGGAGAAAGAGAAGCAAGACGATAGTAAATGACCACAATTAGCCGTGTTCCAAATGTAAAGCCATTGTTCACCGCCTCCCTAGGAGTGTCAAGTCCAACATTTGCCCTACCCCCCCCTCCCCCCTCCCTGCACACAGCATGACAATGTATGCGTCAGTTAACGGACCATTTGATTGGAGGGATTCAGTCAATAGTATGGACGTTGTCCAAGATCGTTGTGCAGTTTGAGATGTGCCAGACATACCTTGTCGTTTTTCACAAGCGTACAGCGTCCATCTCAGACATGCAACCTCAAAACCATCTGTTACAAAATCATACAGGCGCAGAGATATTACATTGATTGGTTCCGGGAGAAAGTGAAAACTCGGCTTTCCAGCTTGATTATTGGTTTGAAATACCTGTCGTGGTAAAAATACATAAAACACGTCACAACATAATGCTAGTTTATGAACAAACATCATTAACAGTCATTTAATGAAAGCTGTTGAAAGAGATAAAACACCTTTTCAGTACTACTACGAGCCTTACTTACCAACTAACATTTGAACAGAATTTGAAATTGTCTTAACTAGGCAATTTTAGCTAGCTCAGAGACGGCAGATATTAAATAATTGAATACAGAACATTAAAAGGCAAGCAGGTATCAAAAGCGTCCGTTTTTTAAGCGGCATTGGTATTAAGATAATATCTCTGTGAGAAGTAATGTCTTTGTGTGATGATATACTTTCCATGCTGTACCTTCATCTCCAATAAAACCGAGGTGGGTTTCCAGTCATTTACTCATAGTTTTTTGAATAGTCACAGGTAGACTGCTGAAATTTGCTGACTTTTCTAATTTTTCTAAAGTTTCTAATGTAGAAAATTGTGGAAAATTCTGAAAGTAAAGGGACGTGGCCTCAACTTACTCGGAGGCTGGTAATCAATATCTTCACTGCATGCTTTAAAAGTAAAAACATCTATTAGAATATAGGTTTTATATTACTTGCCATGTCTTATATTATAATTTGATGATTTTATGGTTAATTCTGTTAATGTTGTAGATGTTTTTCGAATTATTTACATTTCATCTTTGTCAGTCATAAAAGAAGGTAGCAATAATTTTGTAATTTTAAGTAAACATGACCTCCATAAAAGCAATTTTTGTAATTTACTTAAATCAAGTAACATCTTTAATTTAATCACATTTACATCTGTAGGGATTTTTAATGTTAAAGCATTTGTCAAAATATTTTGTCATTAATCAAAACCTTAAAACATATAATTTTTGCCATTTTACCTGGAAATATTAAGGCTATTGTAATGTATCTTACATCCTTTAAAACTACAACTACTCAACTAGAACTGTCCGTTGAAGAATAATAACCCAAATATTAACTCAAATCATAAATTGTGAAGCTATCTGAAAATTTCATGATGTTACGTATGCCAATCTCTTATTTCAGCCCCGCGATAAGCAGTGGGGCCATGTCACGTTTGCCTCACTTTTTCCTGTTACTCTTAGCCTGAATTTGAACGCCAATAAAATAAGACGATTAAATAACTTCGTGCCACTATTATAAAAGTGAACTACCCCAAGTCTTTCAAATGTATAGATTTCAGATTAAAAAGGTGTAATTCATAAATCAACTTTGTATTGGTTTCGAGCTTAGAGAGGTAGCCTTAAAGCAAACCATGGCGGGCTTCTACGTTGCCTCGCACTTTCAAAATTTCTTGTTCTATTTTCGTAGCTCCACTATAATGCTCTGTTAACAATGCTTTCATTAAGTTTGTAAAGACTCATTTTCAGACTTTACTTCATATCATGTTGGAATTATCAAGACCAGAGACATAGCCCAGAAATTCCTGTCCCTTCGTGCATTAACCCAAGGGTGCTGTACGTCATGTGAGCGCTTTTGCATAGGTGGGGAGCAATAGAGCATTATTTAGAAGCATCTGACAGCATATCAATTCAATTCGTTTCCAATTTAAGGAAATGTTGTTAAGGAAAGGAAACTAGTCTTTCAGAAGGTACAAAATATATTATGAGAGGGGCAAGCCATTAATTTAATTTTGAACTGTTTTTCAAGTAAGTCATATATTACAGGTACGTAGTAGGACTCTCCTGAGGGTTTCCAAAGGAGAATAGAAATATCAAATCCTTGATGAGATGCAAGAGAGGTAATATATTACCACGTTCAATGTAAAACAATTAAAGCTATGAACCATTCAAGTATTCCTACTTATTTCCTTCATTCTTTAAGTTTTATAAATGTGCATTATACAAAGCATAATGGTGGCGATAAGAGTGATTTTATATTACTTTTCATTGTAAGGCCATCAGAAAGATGATTAGAGAAAGACGCAATTGGAACAGAAAGATCTATAAAGAAAGCCACTTATAACAAAAAAGGTCCGAAAATTTTTATAAAAGCACTACTAAAACAGGGTGGCATCACTATAACAAACAGAGGACAAATGGTGCATAGATGTGCTCGATAATATGAGTAGGGGCACAAAGATGCCGCCAATATTACTTAAAGATCAGATACTGAAGAAATACGACCGATTCTTGACAGTGAAATAGGACAAGCGATCAAGCAAATTAAGAAGAGTAAAACCCTATGACAAGGTCACATTCTTGTTAAACTAACAATAGCAGGATGAGACCAAGATCAAAAGATCAAGGAACTATTCATCAAAGCACTGCAAGAGGCAAAAGATTGAAAAGGATCTACAGGGCTACAAGTTTGCTACCACTCATCTATAAACTAAGAAGAGTGAGAGGACAATGGGCAGAACATATTGTTAGGATGATCAGTCACAAGTTGACGAAAAGGATAACAGAACTTGACATTCTGAGAGAAAAGAAAGGAAAGAGGGATACCGGAGAGAAATTGAGGAAGCCATACTAAGAAGATACGGATAAGGAAGAAGGAATATGGAGATCATTTACCAGTAGTGGGATGACAGACTAAAATTGAAACAAAATAAACGACCAGAATAGATTCAGTCGCTTTCTGATTAACTTGTCTAATTTGATACTACGTAGATTTCTAGAATGCGATTATTTAAATCGTACAAAATGAATAATAATATAATAATTTTAATATTCACTATATTTTCAAAATGGTATGTAGCATTCGTAAAATTTATTTATTTCTTAATATCTAGACAAAAATACAAGCAACTAGTAACGTTATGCGAGTGCTGATTTTCATTTTAGTTACGTAGCTCTTCTGCTAAATAAAATCCACAAATCCCTTAAATAAAATATTGGGTATAAAATATGCACATTTTAAAAGTTCATGGAACTAAATGAACAAAAATAAAACTTGGTATGAAAGTCTTGTCCTCTGTCATAAACACGGAGATTAAGTATTTTCTAAAGCTAATTTACTACCAAAAACAACTTTCCTAAACTCTGCAGTTCCTTCCATGTTCATGTTTATAGATTGCATTGTACAAAGTCTTTGCGTTTTTATTCATTACCTTACCTTGGGATGCCTTGTCTTTGAATCTATAATATCAAGTATGTTTTCATCTGGCAAGGTTGCTTTTATTTTGAATGCTTTAAAAATTCTCCAATGCCAATAACTAACTTGTCCTAAAGTGGAAATCATGTTGATAATTTTTGGCTCTCTCAGTGTTAACTGGACCCACAGATTAGCCTCATTGAACAGATTAGGACACCATCCATCGACATGAGGCGGTTGAATAGGAGAACTTGTCTCTGCTGTCACAAAATCACTTGGAAGAGGTAAGGTGTTTCCACAAACTAAGATAAGACATGAATAGCATGCATTGGATTAAGAAAACAAGAAAAGGGTAGCTTTAACCTACCAATACTGTATATTCCAATAGGATAAATTATACCTTCTGTGCTAGTCATTAAGGTATTTTTGGATCGCCAGCTGGTTACAAGTACCAACTAGACCAAGCAGTTTACCAATGTTAAGGCAAACAAAAACTCACTCACGTTAAACTTTCAAAATCTATTCCTATCAACACGGTCATAGCTCAAGATGGCGCGTCCTACATCACCAAATTCACACTCCTAACTGACTCTCATTCTTACACGAGGTCTTTTTACAACACAAAGCAATTCATGCATCATTAACCTAAGTACAAAACAACTAGGGCTTTTATATTAATACAATGTCCCTTACAGCAGTGCAACAGTAAAAAATACTAATGCAGAACATGATGCAATTATGCATTTTATTTATGTGGGAAAGCACGAGATTTTAGTTTCATGCAGAAAAAGTTTGTTTCCCTTCAGTCTTTTTAAATAAGATAAATTATGAAGCAATTACTTTAATTCTATTTGGATAACCTGGAACTATCCCTGCATTCACTGGTGAAACCAGGTTTGAAGACATGGTCAGGCTTGGGGGGGGGAGGGGGGTAGTATTGGGCCACGCCCACTCGATAAAATTTTGCCCCCTGTTGAGATATTGTTAAAGAGCTATTCAGGCTAAATATAAAGTCAATGCCTTAATGACATCCGTTATAGTAAACCAAACTTACAATATCAATGTTCTCGTACAGCATCATACGTGGCATACAATAGTAATCATTAATACTTCATTGTAATTTTCAAGCTCTATAAAAAATTTATTGCCTCTTCCCTGATAGCTCATCGAATCCTCATTTGGAGTGGCTAGCTACGGCTCTGTGGTGTACTTGATGTAATCCCCTACTTGATGCAAACCCTTTCAAAGGGGTCAGTTACACAGTCGGCCTACTGATTGCTAAAAGTTCATTCTCACTAATATGCATTTGCAAGAACTCCTTTTCTGTAATTGCATTTGGGAGATAACTCCTTAAAAACCAATCAACAAGGAGTATTTAAAGTCGATGGAATTGCCAGATTTTTTTATTTTTGTGTGAAAGTGCTGAATTATTTTGAATGAATGATGAACAAAAGAACGTGAAAGTAGTGAACTACTAGACCGGGGTAAATAAATTTCATTTTCTAAGTCAGCCTTTAGCTTACAAAATACTAGTTCGCTGAGGAAGTGAAACGAAATCATTACAGTTATCATTACTTTACACAGTAAAATGTGTTTGTGATATATTTGTCTGACGTGACTCAAATATTGATAATGTCTCATTCTTTTCCGTTTTAGTGATTCACCACAGTTTCTTAATTCATTCTTTTTGATTCGAGATAGTACTAACAGTTTCTTAGCGTTTTGTCCTTCGTAGTACTAGTTTCTTATAAAAAAGTTTCATATATAAAAAGGAGCATGTAATCGAATAAAACGATACAAGTTCTGCATAACATTACTAAGAATATAATTTATCCAAATTGACCCTGAGAGAGATTTTTAACGTTAGTAAACGCCTAGATCTCTAACGGTTGATGTTTGATGTTATCTTTGACGTCATTGAAAAACTAAAAAGCAAGAAATGTGACAGGCTGCTATTATATAAGTTAAGTCCATTTTCAATTCAAGTCGGTTGGAAAGTGGGAGGGAAGAAGAAGGGAAGATATTTGGAAGAGGGAGTTTGGGGAAGCCACTAAGTGTTGTGACTAAATAAGATGTTTACCAAGTGCGTAAAACTGTTGATTGATTATTATATTGCAAATCCAAACACTTCTTAATCATATATGCAAATAATATCATCTTTGAAAACATCAATTTGATATGCAAATTTCTTGGAAGTCAATAGTATAAAACAATACTTTGAATTGGATCAGCCCATTTTTAAAGATACATTTAAAATCAGTATTACACATCTTGGAAACGTAGCCTCTGTGAGATAAAAATGAATTTCGTATTAAAGCTTAGGTATTTCCTTTGTGAACAATATCTCATGGGCGCACGGCCAAAGGGGCTTAGGGGGGCTACAGCCCCCCAGTTTGTTAAAATGTTATATTTTTTTTCGGGCAAATTTTTTTTCGTGCCCTTTATAATTCCTTAATAAGAAATAAAATGAAATTATTTTAAGCCTTACCGCCTGCAGAACCGTCGATTGATGTGCCAATAATTTTCGGGCCAAGGAATATATTTTTTCGGGAAAATAATCCACAGCTCTCCCAATATTTTTCGTCCGTTGCGCCTATGCACTATCTGGGAAGGTTCTTTTGGGATTACAAAGGGAAAACTGGAAGAGTTTGTCCACATTGAATCACGTGTCTTTATTAAATATAAATCAAACTTAATAAAAGATACCTTTGGTCCATTAGTAACATGAAAAATCAATTTTTGTTCATAACATTTCATAGCAGCATTATGAAGTTTGATGTCATCGTCACTCACTACGTTAAAATTTTAACATAATTTCACTTTCATCATTATTTTTGTTATTAAATGTTTGAAACTAAAACCCACCCCAAAAAAATCCATTGCAAAATTTTTTATGTATTCCTGAGTAGTTATTAGCGGTTGAAACAACGCAATCCGCAAACGCGACTGTTTACTAATTGATGGACGTAGTTTACTAAAATTAATTATTAACAACAAATTATCTCCCATATTACAGTACATAAACTTTAAATGAGTACAAACCGTAAGCCCCATAGTATAAAAGTTGGCCAGCGCCCCTGGTCGTCGGTGTAACTGTTGCACCTTCCCTAGGAAATATTATTATCGAGGCTCTTATTGTATCAGTAAACTTTCTTGAAGAGTGAGAAATGTACTCTTGCATTTCTTCACGAAAGACTGCCTCTAGTCTTTTGTATCTGCGCGAGAAAGATCTAGATTTGTTTCTTAGTAGGATCAGATCAGACTTATATTCGCAATTCTTGACGTAATTTTCATCTTTTCCGATAACCAAAGATACTTGTACGTCAGGATCTGGTATCGGGTGCCTTAATAATGGAACTTCCACCATTAACATATGCACCAAAACTTCCTTCTGTAGCTCAAATACTGGAAATTGGAATGCAACAACGTCTCGTAAACTGACGCTTGACTTTCCCGATGGGTCGCATACACCATCACCAAAATTTGACCGAAGATTAGAACTAAGGCTATGTCTATGACTGTACGTCACTAGAAGAGAGAAAGGTAATTATCGACTATTAGCATAGCATTAAGAATTAAATATCTAATAACAGTTTCAAGCAAATAAGGCTGATAAAAACTTAAATAACTTCGTGGTAGGATAGTGTGGGCAAAAGGGCGAAGTACTCAGCAGACACATAGCATTTATCATATATTTATGACGGAGTGGAGCATTACCACAATAGCTTGCTTTCTTTTTCCACTAATGGAGCTGAGGGGATTCGAACCCACGACCCATTGGTTTGAAAACCAACACCTTAACCATTGGACCATCAAT
>JAAAKM020001394.1:4161-14707 GCA_010016025.2 Alatinidae sp. Z8VKAUB7J3 | reverse complement strand
TCTGCGCCATGTGACTTGACCAAGGAAGAACTGCCGTCCGGCCCGTCATCAATCCAAAGCCCATTAAAGTTAGAAAGAGAGGAAATGTTCACATTTCAAATCCTCTCTTCTCGATGAAAAAACATCTCTCTAACTAAAACTATTATGGTAAAAATCTTTATATTCAACAGTAAAGGTCGTGAAGCATTTGATACCTTGATATCAAGGGATATTACAAAGTTTCAGAGCCGTTATCGACGTTCATATAGCGGCGGGCCTAAAAAGTTCCCCCTTCCCCTTTACCAGTGCTGACTCATAAGCTCGTGCTAAGTAGATTAACCTATCCTGGTTTGATAATACTTTCTATTACTAATAGCAAGCTGCTCCAATATGTATTAATTGACAAGGTTCACACTTGTCATTATACCTTGTGCTCTTTATGTTTATCGTCTGTTAAGTTACTTTAAGCCATCTTTTTTCACGTTGCTGAGCGTTTACCAAAAACTTTTATCTCATGGCAGACTAACATGAGAAGACTCCTGTTAAGCACGATTACCACTACGTGCTAACAAGCGAAAACTAGCGATGGTATGTCAGGGATCAGTAACGAGAAGCACCAATAACTAGAGAGAACCAGCGAAAACCAGCGAGAACTTACTAGAATTAGCTGCAATTGACAATAATCAGCGACCGCTAATTGTCATCCGTATTGTGGACTCATCCCTATTCTTTTGCATGATGGACTCTGAAGGAGAACATTTGGTGCTGATTTGTCCATCATTGTGAGAAAAAGAGCCAAAAAGAAAAAGGACAGTTGTTTTGTGTCTGTTATTTCAAAAAAGCAGCAGCTCGGTGCGATCGAGAAATCAGTGAAAGAAATTTAAGTTGGCGACCGAAAAAAATTATTCGAAATTTCATTTCAGTCTTTCAGTATTTGTTATACAGACAAGGAAGTGATTGCGCTGCCTATAAAAGTAAGCTATTGTCTTTAAACTTTGCGAAACACATCTGTTGGCCTCCATCTTGTTTATCCAAACTAACTGAACCAGTGTTTGATTTAGAAAATTTCTCAGATTCTGTGAGATGTGTATATGACTTCGCTACCCTCTGAAGCTGAGCGAGAGTGAGTGGAAAAATATCAAAACTTCAACTGTGCAAAACCTGGTCACTTACTTTTAAAATTGGGTTCCCAATAGATAACTTTCGCTAGCCTTTATAACTTCTCTTAGCTCTTACCTATTAGGAATTTACCTTTACAGGGGAAACCAAACAGCTATGTAAGTCTCATTAGCCTTGAAATTACTCAAGTGTAAATGGCTTTGGCTGCTCTCATTTGTAATCAGTGTGCGATTGTGACGTTTAATGTCAGTCCAATAAATACCACGGAATTATTTCTTGACACAAGGATCCTGCCTTAATCAGCCCAAATTAATATGTCCGAATTATTAGCTGCGAAGAGAAGTAAATACATGTTCCTTAATCAACGTCTGTTCGGATCAATATCGTGGATCTTAGCATCGAGACAGATTACCGAGGAGAAAATTAATTTTCTGGTTCATGGAAAATCTTCTTATGAATTTCCTTGGTAGGATACATGAGTATCTATGCAACTTGGAGCTAATACTTTTATATCTGACGTCATAATTCTACCAAACAACAAATTCAAGAGCCTTTGCATGACGTCAAATGATTGGTACTACAGGGCAAATAAACCAACGAGTGGATTTCCTCCTCATATCTGCCTTAAGAACGTTGTCCATTTCAATAAAAATTTGAATATTAGGGATTTCTTAACGAGATTAGATATTTTGCTGAGTAAGGGTGGAAGAGTTGCTATAAAGATGATTGCTGATCTAGTTCATACCAATAAAGTCGTGAGAGATTATACTTTCGAGAAAACTGGGACGGCCACAAGATGGCATTGCAAATTTATTCTATTCTGTGTGTACCTTCACTTTGTGTGTCAAGTGATGTAGAAAACGATAAGGTACTGCAGTGGTTTCATGGATACTCCCGACTGACAGTTAATGATTTGTAAACTCATGAGCAAACTGATTCACAAAATGGAAAGTACTGAACAAGTTCACTCTCTTTAATGATAAAACATTTTAAGTTAATTTCCTAACGTTAAATCCATGGAAACTAGTAAGAATGTTTACTCCCTTTCTTTGTTGAGAGTAATTAATTTGTTACTATAGCAACAAATTGCATTATTTCTTGGTTCGCATGGAAACACATCACCCCATGAAGACAGGCAAACAATACGATAGACCCGAAATTATGTAATATCATTTCACTTCAAGTTAGTTTAGTTATGAGTATAGTGCGTTTTCCGTTATCGAAACACAATAAATTTAATGTAAAAGGAAGACCTTCAGGGATTCCGAAAATTCTGATAACAGAGGCCGAAAATTTCAGTGACTATTCTTCCTTTGACATCTACTTTTACCTCCAAGAAACATTTGTGGGATATCTCCACATAAAGGAAGACAAAATTAGTGCAAAAAGTTCAGCGTACTACATGTGGAATCATCTTATCCACTGCCGTACAAAGATTGTACGGTGACCGTATACCAAAAGTTAATGTAGATTGGTTTCTACAAATGAAAAATAAGACCTTCGTGACATTCAGGATAGAATAACTGATCAACACTGTTCCGAAAATGGAAAAACTCAAGAAATTACTCAATAAATGGTTGAATTACGATCTGCCTACGAAGTCTTTCAGCCTTCGGATAATGGAGATTTCGATAATCGAGGGTTTACTGTACTGACAAGAAATGCGTAGAACAATCGCCTCGTCGCACAAGCAAAAGACATGTGGGTCAACCTTAGACCATTATTTTCGTGAAAGCCGACCCGCTCCTTCAGTTATTAAGAGGGTAGAAGAGAAGGTGCGTTCTCTTTCTATCTTGCCGCTGTGGGAGTTGCAAGATTTAAAGAAAAACGATTTACAATCGACAGAAAGGATTTCTTTACAATTTACATATTTTCAAAATGACACTGGTGGTACAGGAAGCTCTGTTTGCGTGTTAAGATCCAGTCCTATCATATCAATTCATTGCAAACATGTTTTCCGACTTCACCGAAGACCACATGTCGTGAAGAATACCTGTCCCAAAAAGTGCAACAAAGTAAACTTGTTACTCGTCGAGCTATTCCAATGTAGCTATTCCAATTTTGTTCCAGAGATCAAAGTTTTAAGTATGTGAGCTCGGATAAGTGGTCAAGTGCGATCTTGTCAAGAATTGTACTAACCCACAGAAAGCCCAATGAGGTTAACACAACCTCACAGCAGCGACGACAACGTACCCAAGCCAGCTGTATGATTCACACTAGCCGGACCATCCAAAGGAGTGTGGTCATCAATGAGTGACTTTGGTCCGGAGGTCACATGAAGTGTGCAAAACCTGCTTAGAACTGTTGTTGAGCAGTGATGCCAAAGCAAAGAACGATGGGACCCAGTGAGGAATATCGCTCTAAATGTCCCTGTTAGGTCACTAATAAATTACATCAAATTGTTGTTATATACCGTAATATTATACCTGAAACATTTAAATGTACAAATTTCGGCAAATGTTTTAAATTAAGGGCATTTGTACACAGCCGTGGAAGAGCATGGTGTATAACACCTCCGCTATTATCAAACTTTTGGTTATTATTGACCTACGTGGTAATGACAATGCCTGCTTCTTCACTCTATCGATTCACTCTGTACATTACGCTAAGGCAACGAAATGAGCATGCAAATAAACCAAAGCAGAATTGTGTAATGAGAAATGTTTGTTTAAGCTTATTCAGTTGATTTCTGATTGAAGCATATATGCTCTAGTGAGAAGATATCTGGATGCTTTGCGTCAACTTCTATCAAAAGGCATATTATTGATATGATTGGAGAGATCAGAAAACGACTAATTCATTCTTAAACGTATACAGTTTGATAGGATGTAGTTCTTAACAAAGGTTTACTTAAATCAATACTATAAGACATAAAGCCTTGCTCGGCGACAGTTATTCTATTTATCTTATGGCACTGTCTTGAAAATCCTAGTACATCTGTCATACGTTAGCAAATTTTAGCGATTGTTCCATGACTAAAAGACACCTTTGAAATAATGCAAAGCAAATCTTACATTCAATCTCCTACGATTATATAAAGATCTTTTCATTATTATAGATTACGAGAAAAAGTAAGCCATCAACAAACAGTACAATATATCTGATATGACAGCTGCTAAGAATAAAAGATCTCTGCGTCATGAAAAAGGTTCAACTAGTCCGGGATCAGGTAAGAGGTCAGATCGTGGCAGGTATGGACAGGGAGAAGAAGAGGTTAGAATTTAGTATAGAGGTGCAAGCAGACGAAAGGTTGGAAGGCAGGTAGGCAGTAGGTATTTACAGAGGTGAGTGAGAAGTAGAAATGCATAGCTTATAGCAGTCGCTACTAAGACTTCAGTAATTAGGGAGGGCCACGCGGTTTAGGTAAGCATGGCAGCATCAGGCAGTCATGCAGTAGTGTAAAGCACTTACACGAGGAGGTAGGCTGCCGTTGAGCATCCCAAGGCATTACAGCATATTGCTCCCCTTTTAACCCTTTTTTCTAATATGTCTCCATTCATGTAAAATGGCATCTTGTGTGTTAAATTACATTAACCATTACATACATCTTCGAATCTGACATCCTTCTGCCGACCCTACTAGCTCTTTACAACCCTGAACACAACGAGTGGGACGACGATACCGATAACGAACACATATAGTGAACGGTAAAGACAACAGATGACGATGACGATGACGATGACGATGACGATGACGATGACGATGACGACGACGACGACGATGACGATGACGATGACGATGACGATGACGATGACGATGACGGTGCCGATGACAATGACAATGACGATGATGACGATGACAATGACAATAACGATGATGACGATGACGATGATGATGATGATGATAGTAACGATGATGATAATGATAATCTGCTCCTAAAGGTGTCATTGAAAACAATATCACGACATACGCAAAAGCAAATTTTCAGCGTATTTTTAAAATATTATTGTTATTTTAGGTAAATAGATACTGAAATATCTTGAAGGTTTCGGTAAATATTTTCCAATCCCTACGCATAAGCTTAAAGAAATGCAACAAAACTTCCCTCAAGTAATTCCTATTTAGCTACATTAGTCCCAAGTAATCCCAGATAATTTTCTGCAACGTTAGGTATCTCGCACAAGTATTTTGTATCATTTTGGCACTGCCTGAAAGAACTATTGGAGTAGAGAAAGAGAATTTAACGCTGCTATTCGATACCTATTAGCTAGCAAAGGACTAACCTCGGGTTGAACGTCACTGATAATACTTGTTTATTATTGCTTTCTTGAGTACTATAGGCTGATTCCAGATATCCGGTCGAAGGTAGGACTTTGAATGATGCTTGACTGGCTTGAGGGTAGCTTGGATCTATGACGAGAAATTCAAAGCGATAAAGCTTTCAAAAGACTACGTTCCAAGATAGATAAATGGTTGTCAGCAAAATCTGGTTAACGGTTTTCTTGACGACTCTATAAGAGCTTTTGACAGATTCTGTGTGTGAACATTCCTGACAAATTCAAGTGTAAAATTATCTAGATTCACCCCTACAATCCTGCTCTGATGTGTAGAGGATACGAATTAAGTTAAAATTAAAGTAGTGCGTCAATGTTGATAATATTGATATAAGAGTTTGACATACAAGTTTTATTATTTTCCATTCCACTTTCCATATTTCTGCTCTTTTGGGGCCAGTCAACTTTCTTCCTGTCTTTAAACAATCGTATTGTGTATAATAGTAGGTTACTAGTATCTCAAATGATGTCTGAAGCATTAAATGCTTAGACTAGTACTTCTCGTGAGTGCTGGGGCTAGCCTTAAACTAATTAAGGCGCGGGTAGCACATTGTTGAATGAACAAGTCAACAGTTAGCGTTTTAAAGGTCGTGTATGCAGAAAATCCATGGCAATTTTGTACTTAACTACATCAAAACAACTGTGCCTGACATTTCAAAGGCTGAACAATGCAAAACAGAGGGGCAAACTTTAGTTCTAGGGGTGAAGCACAGTTCTTTCTAAGCTCCAGGCCTGCTCCAAATCTAATTTTCAAATTTCTAATGTCAACTTGCACTATATTGTGTTTCCTTTTAAGATTTAGGTTGCCAACTCCAGGGGCAGATGATACAGACCGCCATCACAGTAATTAAGGCCAGGACGTTCCCGCGCCGGGGACAACAGCAAGGGAAAGTACAGAGGCTCTTTCAGCGGTGCTGGCGACGCCTTGGCAGCGGCATCTTTTTAGTGTATTCTGAGCACTGTGATTTTCTCCCCTTGAAGCCCACGCATCAGCCACTCATAGAAAATATTGGTTCATCTATATCAGTGCCTTGAGCCCCCAACGATGTGTAGCTTGCAGTTATGTGTAGTGTGTAGTGAATTTAAATAAGTTAACAGGCGCAGAATGATGCCTAAAGTTAAGAAACAAGACAAACTGGACGGCAACTACAAACGGTAGTGTGACGTGAATAGGATAGATATACAATACATGAAGTTCTAGAGTAGCTAGAGCTAGGTCAAAAGGGGTAACGCAAGGGTAACGGGGGATCATACTGTGCGTAAAGTGACCGGGTCAAAGAGGCACGACGATACTGACTTGATAGAAACAAATTTAATCAGATTCATGAAACAGCAGAAAAGCCATTTATAGGGCGACTTTAGTAGGGACGTTTTAAGCTAATAAAGAAGCCTTAAGGAACTTCACATGACAAAGGATTTATCTTACAAAGTTTCGACATATCCTCATCATGCTTTAGTAAAGTTATCTTTTAAACCTAAAAGATTGAATCATATAAACGTGGAAGCCGTATTTTTGGCATACGCAGAGCAAAGAGCAGACTTCTGATTAGATCAGCAAAAGTTTTCAGCGTCATGCAGCTTATTGGGGAATTAAAGTGGGTGTGTCTTACTAGCCCTAACGGGAGGTCGTCACCTGCGCCTGAATCATGCAAAAGAGCAACGGATATCATCGTTTTCAAGGTGTTTACAGAATACGTAGAGTCCTATGTCATAATCATCAATAACCTTGCAGAGAAAAAATTGAAGATGGCACAGCTCAATGCAACTATCACAAAGTTTTGATCTAAGATTGCTGCTGATATACTGTGATGCAACCCGGGTGTTAACATCTATTTTTCTGCGTCTTGTAGAATTGACTGTGAAACTACATTGACTTGCTATTCCTTGGGAGGATTTGACGATGGGTAACCACTTAGTTGACCTATATAACAAGCCAAAAGATTGTAATGTAATATGTGTAGATCTTCAAGCTATTAATCATGTCCTTGTTGGATTTCCCGGTAGTTTTTGGATACGTCTACATATGTCATTAAGGAATAAGTGCTTAACCCTAGTAAGCTAGGGCCTTTCTAATATACAGCTCTGCTAACGAGAAGGGCATTTGGTGCCGTCTTATGCAACTTTGCTACCGTGAGTCCCCAGTCCCTAAAGTTCGGGAAACGTTTGGTACTATCTTTAAGTGCTATAATTTTGAAAAAAGTTTGGTTTTACGTCCTATAGGTTTATAGACAGGAGCATTATTTGTTTACTAAGTCACCGGTCTGCATTTCGATGGAGTCAAAATTCTGTGAAATTTCATAATTCGCATAAAATTGAGCAAGATTTTGGTAGAATGTTGGGATGGATTAACAGGTATAGATGGATAGCAGCAAGTGTATGTACTGGACGCGTTTTCCCCATTTCAAAGCTATGTTAGAGGAGTCAGCAGCTTTTGGTAGTAGAAGCTTGCACAGCTAGGAATAGTAGAAGACGACACGGTGAAGAGTTGGCATGTTGTCTCTTTCAAGCTCATCGGATATTATCTTGAAATGCTCGAGGAAGGATATCAACTCATCCATCTCAGTCATGGTGGGGCCATTCAAGTACGACCCTCCTCCGCATGAGCAACTGCGTAAGCTCTGGCTATACTGTCACAATACTCTTTAGCAGAATAAGAGCACCGTTCCACGTAGTGGGAGTGCTTTGACACAAGCACCGGGACAGCTCACCTTGCAAAGACGCTTTCTTCATGTGACCAACAAGTGATTTTGCCTTGCTGACAATTTACTAAACCACGGAACATGTATCACTTGATAAGATTACTTTTACGACTAGATTAATGAAGTGTGATGAACTACCAAGACCATTGAGTGTCTGATATGCTGTCAGCACGTTGGCATTGTCCGAAACAGAGAAGCGAATAAGTTTGTCAGGATAAGGAATTGACTCCTTGTAGCATGCCCTAATCTGTTTTGCTGCACCCCTCATTTTGTACGCAAATTCCGCGGTATTCCAAAGCATTTTCTCAAATTTGTAATCTTCTGTGACGGACATTCATGACAAAGATATGTAGTTTTAACCTGCGTTCTTCTCCTGCAAGAAGTCTGATATGTAGGCCATTTCATCAAAGTGTTGTTAAACGTTACTTTTCATCTCAGGGTACATACTTTTGAGCTGACTACACGTTAGAGTGTTGAGGTGTGCAAGTTCAGCTTTGACATCAAAACGACCAGAATCTGCTGCTATGCCCACTAATTTCCGACAGAAAGAAATCACGCAATCACTTTGTAAACATAGATAATGTATTACAGAACCTTTTTCCAAGAGATCTCCACAAAAAATAATTAAAGACGATAAACCTGTCAACAAATAGCCGTATAAAAAATATGGTGTTGAAATCTCGTATCAACTGCGAGAAACGGTAATTTGAATTTTACGGCGGTAGGTCTTATGGAAACACTGTTAATTTTGAATGCAACGAGTGCAAAATATTATCAAACTTATCGTAAAATCGTAACGTCACACTTTAGTAATCTATTGCAGCTGTATGGCGACAGGTGCAGTAACATTTCGGCTCTTGGGAATTTAATCGTGAGCGATGGTACGCTAAAGTTTGCTGGGGTTTGGAAGGGGGTAAAAAAGGGTTCAATGTTGAAGACATTAACGCGTCTACTGTCTGCTAAAAGCAACAGGAGTCATCCTCAACGGAGCCTGAGTTAACTAGGTAGCGTTAATACACAAAGGATAGTTGACTTTCCATTAAAATCTGCATCTTAATGAGTATGTTAGCCGATATTTCTAAGGAGTTCTTCTACAGTGTATCTTCACTAACCTTGACAACATTTCTTCAAGCTTTCATTCGTATGACTCCATGAGAACCTCTGTCAGACATTCAATCTACCGAACATAGGGTTGGGCTTGTGTCGAAGGGCGTTATAAAACTAAATCAATGTCATAGTACACCAGTGTATTGGTAACACTATTCAAAACCTATTAAAAGAATTCTGTTATTGCGGCAGAATCCTTTGTTCGGGATCTTCTAACTATGGTAGTCCAAGATGCAGCACATTTATCTATTAGCCTTCTCCGGTTCTGTGACTGGCAGTGCTGAGTTTTCCCTAATAAGAAGCGTATTGTCTATTTGCTTCTCTTCCAGGGAAATTGGTATTTCCAACTACAGGCTGATGGATACACTGCACAAAACAGTTTTCATTCTATCTACGTTCTCGTTTCGGCCCCAAATAGTGGTTTACAACCTGGATCTGTGCACCTGTAACGGAGGTTAATGTTTCAATTGCCAAATAAATTGCATGTAACTTTTAGCTTTTACCATGCTGCCTCCATATAGCCCACTTATCACTTGTCTCTCTTCAAATGTATCTGTCATTCCACATACCTTTCCTTCAACGCATCTCTCTTTCTACGAATCTTTGTTTCCGCATCGCCGTCAATGCAAGAATACATACTATTACATCGTATACATTTAACATACAGCCTTAAAGCCTGTCATACAAACTTCAAAAAGTTGGAGTTAACTTGGGTAGACATTCTTTACGAGGCTGTCTGATATGCATATCAGGCTATTATTATTCTATGGTCTCTCTGCCAAATATACTGCAGTAACATCAATCAAGACAATTCTAGTAATGATGACGACGTTAACTGTTTGCAGTTCATAAATAATGCTACTTATTAAAAGACGGTTACAATACCAACGAAAATCGATACACACAATTTTGACACTTAACATTTCATTATACATAACGCTGCTGACATCTCTTTATTTTGCCCACTCTCAACCACTCCCTGTTTACACCATTTTCATTTCACAAGAATTCTTCATAAATCATAACTCAAACTGTAACTCAAAGTGCCTTGTTTATCATCTCGCATGCAAGGTAGGATATGCAGTAAACAAGACGAGGGAAAAACGCGCGATAAATTTAGGTATCTGTGGCACAACAGCAAGAATGCATCTAAAATTAGGGACTTCAGGTATTCAACAAAAATTTCAACCTGTCCAATTTCGAAGCAAAGGTAATACTGGATGAGCTTGGCACCCTCGCATCATCTTCGTTAAATGAAGGTGCGAGAAATATTAGATAAGAAGGTTACAAAGGTTTAAACGTGGAAGGAAGCATTTAGTGATTGTAATTCACGTCCTTACAAAAGGAAGGTAAGATACTTACGTAAGC
>JAAAKM020001393.1:0-14708 GCA_010016025.2 Alatinidae sp. Z8VKAUB7J3 | reverse complement strand
GTTTTCCGACTTGGCTCTGTTCAAATCTTTATCAACGAAGTCATTTTAGAGTCCCTTCGTTTCGACAAATCCCGCTAATAGTAACCATCTTTAACTTTCCCCAAGAGCATAAAATTCTTTAAATAGTCACATTTCGGGGAAAAAGTTTACTAAATTCTTGCATAGAGTAACTCGCGCAGTTCTTAACAAATTTGATTTTAAATCAAAACTATATTCTAATAAAACGTTACGTATGACATAACGATGCAAGTATGAATTAGCGTTTTACTCTTTCAATACGATGTATTCTTTTGTGCAAATGACCAATATAAGATGGCTTTTCATAGAAAAGATATAATAAAATGGCGGTTGCAGGTGAATGGCTTGAAAAGGGTTCATGTGTATAAAGTTAGCACTAATTGATGTTCTATTATTTTTGTAATCAATAAATTATTTTAGGAACCACACTCCGCTCAATTTACACATTTCTTTAAACTTTACAGTGTGCTGATAGGAAAGATATTTTCAATGTTATTCCTAACACAAAGAAGTCTTGAATCCATGGTTTATTTCCTTAAAAATCTATAAGCCTATGAATTTAGACACTAGTTGGCTTATACACGAGGTAGCTTATACATAGGGGTTTTCGGTGTGAAAATACTAGTTCTGCTGGATTTTCTTTGTAAATGAACTCGAAACAGTTCTTTATAAATTGGGTGCAGACGAATTTATAACTATCAAACATAAAGAGCAATGTGGGTTTCTATAACTAAATATAGGTTTAATTGCAACGGTATTGGTGGAAATAACCTTTGCATTCGAACCAGACTAGACATGCGAATGTGAGGAAAATTCACAGAAGAACTTGGTGGCAGATGAGGGCAGCTTTTGAATTTGCTTGTCTAAAATATTCCGCTCTTCTTAGCTTCTGGCAGCGAAGCACTCACTATTAAATGAAGCAATGTAAAAAATTACTATCTTTATTTTACACTGTGTTCTAAATACTTTATTTGAACATGGTACTTGCACTAAACACATACAATCCTCAACAATGTTCATCCGAATACGGAGTCTATAAAAATGGCTCTTTACCAATGCTCTCAAAGCATACCAACAGCTGCATGAATGGGCTCAAAGGTTTTGCAGAGGTTGGGTACTTATCAAACGTTACTTTCATTAAAATATAATATTATAGTTATCACAGGTGTAATGTATACACATTTGGTTTGCATGTCGTGAGAGTTCGGCAGATGCGTGTTGGGGAGTTATACATCCTCACTTGATTGGCCTTACCTTGTCAAGCATATATAATATAACTGATAGAACAATGAGATACTTCTTTATTTCAGTGAATAGCAGCTATTGATTAACAAATAGAGAGATAAAATACTCACAAAAAAACTACTTCTACGGCTTAGCAATAAATAATGTGGTTCTGTAAACTCTAAATATGACGATGTGAATTGTTGACATAACTATAGAATACACTTGACTTTGGAAGATGAATTGCAAGAGACATTTTAGAAAATATATTTAGTTTTGAAAGAACACTAGAGAAATAGAAAATATAACAATACCGGGGGTCACCTATTTCAGAGCGCACGCTGCGAAAGCGTGGGTCACAGGTTCGATCCCCACTGGTGACATATTTTTTATTTCTCTAGTGTTCTTTCAAATCCTCTCTTCTCGTTAATAAAATCTATTTATATAAAATTGCAACGAGTAATATAATGTATTTACAGTAGTTAAGCAATTTTTAATAACTAAGGATTACTAACTAGTTCCAAACCGATCCACATGACATAACATTATATACGACCAGATAGCATAGCAGAAACTGTATGAAATCCTAAAAATTGTTTAGCCAGGCCTTAAAGATTTCATTATAATAATATGACATCGTTTCACGAAATTTTATTCCTTAATTGTTGGTCTTTTTTAATCCTTTCTCTTTATTGCGCCCACTTAACCTTCTTACATGCAGAGATGACATGAATAGATTTCTCTCAAAGGTACATTTCTGACAGGAAACTGACAATATAAGCCTTAAAATTTGTCAACTCACTAAGAAATGGCAAAATGTTAACACTATGCAAGATGATCGGTGAAAATTTTTAACATTCTGAGAAAATCATATTTTATTTCTCCTCGGCTTCACTTAATACTTCAACCAAATTAAGGATCTATAAAGCTCAGCATTACATGTTCGAAAAAATGTTACTTGAGTAGAAGGAGCTAACTAAACAGAGACAAGATCGTGGTTTTAAAATCAAGCTTTTTATAAAACCTTCTGAAAAATATTTTTGCAATCTGTTTCTATCATTAATGTTTCTAGCATTGCCCCCATTTTCCACATACCAATTTCGATGACGAATGAGCCATTTAAGCCTCATAACTAAAATAGAGATTGACAGAGAGCTGGCAAGGAAGATCTCCGCGTTATTCTTTCTTCAATTCCTATCATTTCTTCAGGTCCTAGGTTGAAACATGGTTAGTACAATTAAAGTGATAGCCTTTTTAGCATTATAACTATATAGTATAGTGTATTAAAGCTAACGAATGTCTTTCTAGACACTGAACCGCAGAACTTTTTCAAGCTGAAAAGTGTGCCTCTGCCAAAAACAGGTTGAAAAACACTAAAAATACAATAAAGAATGTATACAGTATTCTAGATTATTTCTTCAAGGTTAAAATATGTTAATGATATTACAATCGCCTGTTCATCACCATAGTCCTCTATTTGCAACGGATATAGAAATCTGATTCCTGTCATGTCATGCTTACAATAGAGCATTTGATCACCATTTCCCTAAGCACATAGAAGCCTACATGATCTTATAAAATAGGGTACGAAGTCAGCTATATAAAGTCATGCAAAGACCTTCATTATGACATTGTACTATAATTTCTCGTATCCCCTGTACACATGCTCGTCATATCTAGCGTGACAGATATTAAAAAAGTGCCGAAAGTCGATCTTGCAGTGCAATACAAACTTAATCGCGTTTACAAAATTTCTTAAAGAACAGGACATTATGGCCCTGTGAATTAGCAATTGCTTTTGCTGAGAAAATTAAGTTTTTAAATGCTAGGTGAGAAATTACTCTTGCCAATGACATCTGGACGGCATTGTTGATGTTAGCATTAAAACGCGGAGACGATTTTGAACACCGCCAGATGAACTTCTTCTCAATTTTGGATGTTGTTCTTATTGTTTCGCTTATTTTTATAGAACATTTGGCATTTCTTTGTACATCGAAGCGCTTAAGCACTGTGGAAAAGTAACATGTTTTCAATCAGGAAGGACAAAGGTTGTCAAAGTTGTAGTAGTTTTCTGATGCTCAGGCAGACGTATAAAAGGTCTGCGGTGATAAAAGACACAAATTCTTCATTCGCCAAATCTGACTTCAAAACAAAATATTGTTTAGTCTTTTCGATGGTAAGAAACAAGAAAGAGTACACTGTAGTCTTTCCCTTTTGCATTAGTCTTTGACAAGTAGGCGATGTGATGACGATTCATCATTCTGATTCATCAAGCCATGGAGAGAAAAATCTAATGTGGAAGCACAGCGTCCTAGACACGGCAAGAAACAACCAAAATATGGGCAGCCACTTCTATACAGTTATTGGTCATTTCTTTCAAAATTTATCACTGGTTTGATAATACTTGCAACACAATTCTTCTTTAGCAAGTGGACAATGGCCATCATGGCAAATTTGTCGAACTCAACAATGGATGAAATAACCAGGCAACATGTACAGACTAAGTTGCTCTCTTTCACAGCTCAAGTAGTCCTCAGTGTGATCATGGGAGTGATTACTGTCTTTGGTATTCCATCTAATTTACTTGTCATTTACGTTTTCTCAAAGATATACAGATCTTCACCGACAACGATAAATATGATGATTGTTAGCATAACAATCACAGATTTTATGCTAATATCATTTGCTGGACCTGTACATACGGCTTCCTATATATTAGGAGAATGGTATTTCGGCCACTTTGGTTGCCAGTTCTATGGATTTTGGGTTCACTTTACATCAGTGGCTAGCTTGACTCATTTAGCTGTGATTTCACTCGAACGATACCAAGTAGTCAAAAATAACATAAAAAAAGATCAGCGCCCATTTTGGAAGCAAATGGCTCTAGTAAGCATAGCATGGATTTACGCCATATTTTGGGCGGTTTTGCCATTCTTAGGATGGTCTTCGTACGAATTAGAAGGTGTACATACCGGATGTGCACCAAAATGGGTGTCACGTGCACCTATCGATGTTACATACAACATAGCTTTGATCTTTACTGAATTTGTCTTTCCACTGATGATCATCATATGGGCATATTGGAAACTATTTCGAAAAATTAAGGAACACAATTTTAACATGTCAGCGGCTAATCCATCAGAGCAGGCGCTAATTCGAGGCAGGTTGATTGTGAAAAATACTACTCGTCTCATCATCCTTATGGTTGGAGCATTTACATTTTCCTGGTTGCCTTATTCATTGATTTGTGTTTGGGCAATGCTCGTCAACGAGCAGGAATTTCCTCCGCTTGCTGCTGCAGTTCCTGCCTTATTTGCAAAATCATCCACCATCTGGAATCCACTTATTTATGGTATGAAACATGCCGGATTTAGAGGTGAATTGGGAAAAATCTGGCGCCATCTGCGAGGACAATCACAAATACAACCCGATAACAGAATTTCACGGAAGAAAGTTGAGTTTCCAGATCAAGAAGAGAGAAGTTCTTCTGCCTAGTGTGATCATAGAAAACGCAATGGAAAGAGAATGACCTACCAAATTGAGTAGCTGCTCATCGGCATTCCACTGAAACATGCAAATTCAACAGCATGTTGAGACAGTGAGTAACAAAGCTTTTGAAGGGCGCAAAAGCTTACGAACTTCCTGATGCTTCTAGGATTAAAAGTCTAGTATGTACACCCTCGATTTGTAAGTTTGCAGTCAATTATTCTGATGTTTATCTATGCAATATCTACATCTACTTCTGGGAAATGCACTATTTAACCTGCTCCAACAGGACATACTTCGAACATCTATTATCCTCATATTACTGAATACTTTAAAATCGATGAAATGAGTTTTGACAGTAGCCGCCCTGTATCTCGAACTTTGTTTTTAGAAGGTCGGATGCAATTTCGTGCAAACTTACAAAGTACTCGGCAATGACAGGATGTATTGTTATACCCGCCTAGAACTGAAAGTATGAATAAACAATTATTTATAAAGTATCAACTGTTAGTTCTTTCTTGTAAATAGAACCATTTGTAAATACCTCATAATTGATATATTTAATTGTTAAGAAGCAAGTCGTTGTTAATTGCACCTTTTTATGGAGGATCCTCACGTTATACTACTGTTCTAGTGATAGAATTTTGTCTGTCGCTCTATATTGCACTTATTAAATAAGCCATGAATACACCTAAAACTTTTTACTAGCTGAGCTTCAATTCCTCTTCCGATAAGAGAAAGAGCCACTTTAACTTATGGCAATAAGCAGTAAATGTGTTAATTGTTGCTCTCTCATTCTGCTTCTCTTATCAAGATTTTAAAGATCAAATTTGTAATAAGGACAACCTTTATCCAGAATCGTCATTTTAGAACTCATGCATCTGAAAAACAGCTGACAATATCCACGTGACCAAGTGTCAGCGTTGAGTGACAAAGAACTTTTAGTTTCAAATGAGCAGAATAAGATCTAGAACACATAGTGACTAGCCTTGTTGCCGCTAGAAGAGGGGAGATATTTAACGAAAAAGAAATAAAGCAAAAAAGAAAAAGATGAAAGGAAGAACGGAGAAGAGAATGTGAAGGCGAAATGGCTGTAGTAAAACGTCGAGTGTAAATAAGATCATGGTAGCTCATTGAAACTTTTTTATGTACTTCTGTCCTTTCATCTGTCTTGGCCGAAAATTTAATACCAAATATCCAATATCGAAAATATCCAACACTTGATACGTTTTGTATGATAAAAAAACTCACAGAAACGATCTTTGATGCACATCTGGGTAAAGACTAGGTGCATTTAGTATATATGAAGTGAAGGGGTGGTAATATACTTTCTCTAGGTTGCACAGATACAGGACTACAAGAGTTGCAGATCTTTTTCTTATTATCTTATTGATATTGATGCAGATGATACATCTTAATTTCTTCAGTCTGTTAATGGATCAGAAAAATCCTATGTGGGTTTATCTGATTTATTTCGCAACTTTTCTTGACGATAATCTTTCTTTCTTTTTCGTCCTCGTCACTCAGACAGTCAGCAATATTTAGCTTATTATTTCAAACTTTGATATCATCCTTAGCACGGGTTATGTGTCGTAGGAATAATGTTTGGATCTTATGTTTGGATCTTATGATCTTCGTAGATAGAAAAGCCCATCATCCTTTAACTAGGCTTTCACAAACATGCATTTGAGAAATTTTGAGTAATCGCATTATTTACCTTAAAAGGTAAACAGAAACAGTTTTCTAAACTTGTTGCTAGTTTAAACATTTTACTTTATAACTTGTTCGTTTTGACTTTACTGTGTAAAATGAAGGTGTGACGCCTGCTATTGTGCCTTGTTCCATTCGATCGCCTGGGAAGTGATTCTCCATGTTTCAATCTTATGAAGAAAGTATTTTGCAAAGTATTATACGGCAACAAAATAAAAAGGAAAGAAAAAATATAAAAAGCAAAGAAAAATAGTAACGCTAATCCTAATAATGGTGCCCGTCTTGTTTGGAATGAAAACATTAAAAGCTACAAAAAAACAACCCAAACACATTGGATTCACGACTTACAGTACTTAGGTCATAGGCAAACTAAGATTTATAGAAATCCTGTTATTCCTAACCTGAGAGTTATCTCCACGCGAAATGATAAGTACATGTGTTGGCATGGCGCCTTCTTTCTAAAGTGAAACACGCTAGCAATAAACACAAGGCTTATTGGATGAAATGTAAAGAAAAAGTTACCGTAACATAGTGCTGCTGAAATTACTAAAAGCAAGAAAAATGTATATCAATAACCCCTTCAAAGCAGGTAGTTTTACTCATAAATAGAGATTACTAATCAATCCAACAACTTTTCAAAATCCAATATTTTAGTCCTCTATGATTGTCATTATCCTGTATGTTTTCAAGCAGATTTGATACGACCGTTTTGTTGGTTTCATCTTACTTTTATGAGATACTGAAGGCTACTCTGACCACTTTGATGTCGCTTATGATAAGAAAAGTGATCCTCAAACTTTTTATGCCGTCACTGCGTAGAAGTCCAATTAGGTCTGGCAACCGGACGCTCTATGTTTGGCGGAGCGTGAGTACTGGGAGGTAAAATCGCGCCAAGTAGTACATTCTTAGGGTTCTTTGTTTCTATGCAACAGTTACATATGAGAGGTACAGGTATTGTAGGGTTAAGCAATTCGAAGGAAGTTTCAGTTAGGAAAACCAGAAGTAATCAGATCTCAACGGAATACAATATATCATATTAAATGAACCAGAGGAGCAAAACAAAACTCTATAATGCTACCTAACATTTTCAATATCAAGTTTAATGTCTCGTAAAGAGGTGGCCAAATTATTAACAATCTTTAGTAAGTGGGTTAATATTGCACCCTTGGTAGAATTGTAAGCTCGTTTGTACAAACGGTGAAAGAAAATGAAATTATGCCGTGAAGAATACCGAATGTATGGTTATGTGAAATAACAACATTAATCATGTTACCCAAAGATCATTGGAGAGAGAGTCAGTTAAGTACCGAACTACTGATATTCAGGATTAGTAATGCATCAAACAAAGTAATTTGCAGAATAAGATAAGGACAACTACAGCTAAGGATGTCCTTCACCCAAAGCTGGTCAGGAATGAAAATATCAGAATGAAATCGGAATCCGCTACGCTTACGATTTTTATGCCTGTTTGTGTAGATGTTCAATTATTATTAAAGAAAGCAAGAGAAGACTAACACCAGCGGAGGTATGGTGTAAATGAATGAGACGTGAATGGCAAAATATACTTGAGGAGGAGGTACTAAAAAGGTATAGTTTAGCTAATATGATTGGAGCTTCTGACCACGTTTGCGAAATGATAGAAACAAAGAAAGAAGTAAAGGTATACAGATATAACTCTATCAACAACCAGAACCGATACTGTACAAGTAACAGACAATAAAGCAAGTACAGTAAAGATGATGTCGGTTTTTGATTGTCTGTGTCTAGGATAGATATAGCAGTAGAGGAAGGAGGAGGCAACTTAATGTATTGTAAGGTCAAAAGACAGTATTAGATATGGTGTACTCAGCTTTACACCAGTACATCCGTTGGTCTTATTTCACTCCGAACTCCTAAAACCCGCGCCAGCTTTCCTGGAGGATCCTCTAAAATTAGGAGACGAACAGTTCCAGCTATACTTTCAAGCTATCATAATATGTGATACAAACCAAACACGAATAGTGCTTGTACCGTTACCACTGCTTTTGTCATCCAGGGGTCGAAGTAAGGTAATTTAATCGAACCAGCTGTTTTGATGCGAGCAAAGCGAGCGATACGAGAGTAGGGCGCGGAGCACCCGGAGCGAGTACATTCAGCTGGAAACTTGTGGGCGCTGTAAGCTCCCTAGCGCGTCAGATTTTGGTGAATTATTTAGCCCAAAATGCCTATTTCCCCGGACCATTTTCAGCGATTTCATTGCCTCTAAACCAAAGCATTATGGAGAGAAATGTGATTAACTTTCATCAATGATGAACGGAAGTTCCCAGCTCATGAAATTTCTATCCATAAATACAAAATAATTGATTAATTTTCATACCCAATGTAATTTCGAGGCGGCTTTTTTCTGAACTTTAATACCTTGTCGAACCGGCTTAACGACAATATGAGCCGGTTTTAGCCGGAGCCGGACGGTTATCTCGACCCCTGTCATCAGATATAAAAATGTAAAAGGCACTTAATAACGATACGTTGTTTTACAGACCTAGTTATGGAAAACCGAAAAAACTATTCCTCTCTTCATTATATCAAAATTTTCAACCCCTTATCCACTTAAGTGACAATGTTTCCAAACCTGCAGAAAAAGTGGCAACCTTGAAGTTATAAACACGGTTTTCTGTGATATAAATTAGTAAGATTCAAAGATTCACCCTCTCCCTGACCCCACCTCCCGACCCATTTATGTAATTTACGTAAAACGCTATTGGGAATTGAAAATTAGTCCTCTGTGAAGATGCATGTCTGGATCAACTAAAGTGTAGCCTATAAAAATGGTCGATAACATCAAAGTCAGCTTTAGTTGTACAGCTTAACGAAGAATCTTCCACAATGCACATAACCTTTCATTTAACTTTGTCTTCAAGTAATGCACAAGATCATAGGACAGGATTGCTTCATCTGCAAAACATCAATGAAATGTACGGATGAATATCACCAAAAATCATATAATGTTAGGATAATTGTGAGAGGAGAAAAGGAAAATGAAGGGCAATGACAGCCCTTGGAATTACAACAAAGCAAAAACATGGCCAGTTGAGCTTTACCAAGAAGGTGATACAACAAAGTTTAAGACGTTTAGAGCAGTCGATTGCCTGCACAAGTTTAAATAGCAGTTTTCTTAGTTGTGACAAATCGATTGCCTGCACAAGTTTAAATAGCAGTTTTCTTAGCTGTGACCAGTCGATTGCCTGCACAAGCTTAACTGGCAGTTGTGACCATGGAAATGGATCAGGTCTTAGCAATTTTTGGCTCTAAATTGGTTCTGGCCATGTACGCCCTTTATCTTGTTATCGTCTATATTGCATATACGCTGTCAACTAGGTAAAAAATAAATTCCCTTCTGGAAGTGACTATGCCAACACATACTTAATATATCTTTCAAGATGCAATTCAAACCCTCAATAGAACAGAGGCCTCCCGTTGTTTCGGCAAAGTCACTGACACTTTGGATACCCATGACCGTTACTTAATCTGAGAGAAGCTTCTGTTTATAATTCCCCCTGCGCAATTACAATTGCACTTATGGAACCGAAAACAGCATCTGAACAGTCTAAGTGACAATGGTAAATTCAATTCACACTATCTTTCTAGGAGTTACTTAAATAATTGATTTGCATTAAACATTTACTTCAATAGTTTTATATAAGAAATCCATCAAATTCTCACATATGGATAACCTTCTTGTTTTGGTGTTTGGCTTGATAGTTGAAAAGGTGCTAATGCCTTTTATAAATAAGGAAAATGTTCTATTGATCTTGGTAGATTATCTGCATCTAGTAAAACTGAAAATGGTTGGACATCAATCAAACTTTATTATGATAATGTTGGTTAGTGCAAATTTCAAACAACTCTCAAAATCTAAAATATACCAGAGCATTTATAAAGGACCAATATTTCATTTCCATTAATAACTGCTAGTGTCATTATCACTATCATTTTTTCACGCTTGTGATCCACCCTTGAAAATGATGTGAGGAAATATCGAAAGCTCAGAATCTAATTATTTGTTTGTATTTTTCTTTGCGTTAGTATCATGTTCTTTTGCAGCCTATATGCTGGGCTTTAATATTTATCTTAAGATTACGTTTTGCGGCTGGCTCATTTATCGCTGATATTACTATCATCTTTCTCTTTTTATTCCCATTAATAACTGGCAATGTTATTATCACTATCTTCTTTCTCTTTCATTACACCGGTAGCGATAAGGTATTCTTTTAAAAGTCGAGTTTCCACAACCCATTAAATAACACTTATGCAAGATGAAAAGTTTAAGTCGTTACAGACTCTTGTATTTTGCTCAAACCCTTCTATTCAGGACAAGAGAAACTACCAGTGTTCTGTTGTGTATCAAACTTTTGGGCGTTTTGATCTTCTTGCCATAATCACAGAACAATTTGACGACTCTAGTAAAGTTATGACTGCTTCTAAGTTTTGTATAGCCTTTAAGGACGTTGTAGGCCATGTCATGTCACACTTTCTGTATATAGTCTTTTACATGATGTTGTTTGGCGTTGTCATTAAATATAAACCCATGATACTTAAATATGGTTTCCTTTATCTTCCTCTCGTTTCCCGTTCGAGCCATTTTTTCTTCTCGCATGCCGTAGAAATCTCATACGTCTTACTATGATACTGCGATAATTCCCTATTCGAATCAACTCTTCTCGACACCTCTTCATTCGTTACTCTGTATGCCCTACTAATGTTTACTATTATTCGAAAGAAAGAAACATATATCTGCAGCAAAACTATAAAACATTTCCTTTGTAAGAAGGGAAAAGTTGACATAGTTCTTTGTTTTCTTTTATATAAGTTAAGGTCCACGATTGTTTTTTTGAAAGATATGATCCGGCCATTTATCAATTTTAAAAGATGGTTTTGCACAAGAAATCTAATCAAAATCAATAGTTAAAATCGATCGAATTCTGTTCTCATTGACAAAAAAATGTATACATGCTGTTCTGATTTGGTATAAATGTTATAAAAATAGTGAATTATTCTGGGTTTAGAAAAACATAGTTGCAACGTTGAAACGTTTGATATATTTGGGGTGAATTCTTCAAAGACCCTTTAGGTGAGCAGCGAGGGGCAGGGGGGAAATTACATTTAAAGCTGCTTTTGGCAAGCAAAGAGAAGAACGGAATTATTACATTGCAAATATTAACACTGACGAGTCAAAAGCTGACTATGTATGCTTCAGTCTCACTTCTTGGGTTTTTTTAATTATTGTTACTCCAACGAGATATGAGGACGGAAGAGAACGAAAGAAGGCCAAGTCTCAGGCGACAGCAAAGAAGAGAGGGTGACAACTTGGTTCACCCACGTTAAGAAGCTGCTGAGAGAAGCACCCTCAGTCGAGGACCCAGACGAAGAGATTCCAAATATCTTTGAAGACCTGGATATCAACGATAGGCCCTTCACCTTAAGGGAATTCCAGAAAGTCAAGTCATCACTGTAGTTAGGTAGAGCAGCTGGTCCCGGTGACATCCCACCTGAGGTGTTCAAGTCATGTGACTTTGATGAAATCTGCCTCGACGTCTGCAGTAAAGCGTTAACTGAGAACGATAAGCTCGATCTATGGTCTTTCATGAACTTTATTCCTGTGTCAAAGTCTGGTGACCTGTCTAATACTACTAATTACAGAGGGATCTGCTTGATATGCATCATAGCAAAGATCTACAACAGAATGATCCTCAAAAGAACAAGGAGCGTCATAGACCTGAAGCTTCGGATTAATCAGAATGGCTTCTGCCCGAAGTGCACCACGGTGGCCCAATTCCTCAACCTGCGAAGAATCATCGAGGTAGTGAAGGCAAACAACCTGCCAGCAATAATCATCCTTATAGATTCTTTAAGGCCTTCGACTCTATACTTTACTTTAATATATGTTATTAAGTGTTGTACTTTACTTTAATATAGTTGCTTTACTCCTGAACTGTCCACTCCCCCTATAACAAATGTTGCCAACCATATAGATCAACTGCTTGATCTTCTGTCTATTGACATTGATTGTATCATAGAGCGACTAATAAATATTAAAGTGAATAAAAATATGCCAATAATCAGAATAGGAGCCAGGGTCCGGTACTAGTGCAGAGTTTATCTCAACAACTAGGCTACGGTTACTCAAATCATGATATATCGTATTATCTCAATTCGCCACACTGAAGTCAGATTTCACATCAGGAGACAGGGGGTATGCAGCTCTACCGAAATATGGAGATAAGCCTCTCCTCATCATGTGACTTGACCATGGAAGTACCGCCATCCAGTTGAGCAACCTGTTCCAGGTCCATTGTAACTTAAAAAGATGAAAAGGATGTCAAAAAAAAGATTGAGAAAACTTCAGATAATGAAAATATGTCACCAAAGCTGAAGAAATGGATAACGCAAGATAAACTTATATTTTCAAGTAGACGGAAATCGTAAATGGAAACTTGAAAACAAAGTCGACTGTACTTTGCCCATCATAGAAAAAAATACATTGGACGCTGCTTTTACTCTTGGCATTTGTTTCAGCTGCTAATGACAGTAGGATATTTTCACTCTGAACTGATTTTAATTTGAAATAAGTTAAATCGATTGTCTTTTCTTTTATTTCATTTATATTTCTTTTTGTTTCTTTAGAGTGAGAGTCATTGCCTCAATGTCAATCTGATACAAATGGACTTCAGTGTAAACATAAAAAATCACAATGGCTGCCCACGTTAACACTTGCTATTAGTTTGCCCATGAATTTGATATTCCTATTTCCGTTTGCGACGACTCAAAAGTCTTTTCAGTAGGGTATCATTCAGAAACTTTGCGACTTTCTACTTTTTGTGCCATTCTCGATTCGATAGTCAGCAACCCATTCCCCTCCATTTTCTTTATCTCCTGCTAATCTTTTGACTGCACTGTAGCAGAAATTTTTGAGGGGACGGGAAGGGGCAAGATTTGCATGTGGCATAAAAGTTAAGTGTGGCCTGGTTCTTTTATTGATATTATTCGGTACATATCTCAAATAACGCTAAGAGTCAAAAAAAGCCAGAAACTTAATGAGCATTTTTAAAAAACAAAGCGAGAAACGCGCGTATTTAAAATACGCAGTTACAGATTTATCAGGGTGAGGGAAGTGGGAGAATATATTCGCCGGTAGAGGTGTACATTCCCTTCCCCCCACCCCTCAATGGCTTTGCTGTTGACTGTAGCTTCCTACATCTATTCTATCTTTGCCATCGTCGGTCACTATCCTTCTCTGTCCACCTCTCTATTTTCCGTCGGTAAATCCTTTCAATTCCATCGTATGTAAATCTCTAACCAAGTCCGCAGTACTTGCCTGCCAAATCTAATTTCTCTTTCTAAAATAATTTTAGACCGCCTGTCTTTGACATTTATTTACGACAATTTAACTTAGATGGGGATCTTGCGATGATGCCAAACTCTGTAAATGCATTTATAGTAATTTAGCTTGAAGATCTTGCATGACTGTAAGGAGAACAGCCTATCTCCCTGTACCTTGTCTGTATGGGTTAAGAAAAATTTAATTTATTTTAATTCCTAAAAAACTATCTTCCAATTTCTGGACTCTTTTGTGGCTGTATTAAGTGGCTAAGTCAACTCCGTGAGCAAATCATCCATTTAAACCACGATTTTCCATAAATATAAGAATAAAAGTACTCTCAGAGGATGTTAATGTAGTTGCTGCGGTGTAGAGTGCGAAAGATGTTCGATATTTTCTTCGTAGTTTTACATTGATTTATATATTGCAATTTATATGGGCGGTCTTTGCTTATGACGTAACATGACTAGAGTTTATCAATAGAGTCCAGCATCGCAACAACTGAGATAAAGAACTCATTTACTCTCCAGTGAAAGTACTAAACAAATGACTTTTCGAACGATAAGAATTAATAAACCTAATAAAGCCTGGGCTTGCAACTTGTTTGTAAAGCCCAGCTTTCACGTCCACATTAAGGAAGAGCAACAGCGGTTGGGTGATTAGGGCGTTCGACTCATGACCTAGTGATCGTGGGTTTAAATCCCAGTTGAACCCCACAGTGTTGTGCCCTTGCGAAAGGCACTTTACTTCACATATCCCTTTGACCCTCGATACCTTACAAGTTTATTTTAGTCTCATGAGTGAAAAATTAAGAAGCTACAGAAACACAAGAGACTCTATTTATACAACAAATGATTCGTGGATGTACTTTCCTAAAAGTCATTGCCAAGCAGTCCCACGGGAAACCCATGGC
>JAAAKM020001388.1:2968-14721 GCA_010016025.2 Alatinidae sp. Z8VKAUB7J3 | reverse complement strand
ACACTGAATGAATATCTTGGTTAGTCACAGAGCTGTTTAGTTGTCTTTCCTTAAAGTTAAGGTTCACCGCGATCAAATTATGTTTGTCAACTATACTCAGAAAG
Source organism: Alatinidae sp. Z8VKAUB7J3 (assembly GCA_010016025.2). Classification (NCBI taxonomy): domain Eukaryota; kingdom Metazoa; phylum Cnidaria; class Cubozoa; order Carybdeida; family Alatinidae; species Alatinidae sp. Z8VKAUB7J3. The sequence continues at coordinate 14,617 of JAAAKM020001388.1, read as the reverse complement.
TTGCTTTCTGTTTGAAAAAATTCCCAATATTCAGGAATAAAGCTATGCGTATTTGAGAGAACATACTGGAACAGGTAATAAGATCTTACGATCATCACGATGGCACCTGTCTTAACAATAGCATTTCATTTTGGATTCAAATATACAGCCTTAAGTGGTGTAAATGAGGGGAGTACTGAAGGGCATTAATTACTTACATGGAAATTATCTTTCATGTAACTTGCGCATAGTATTTTTATGATTAGAAAGGAAGATGTTCTCTTTACTTTTAAATAATGAGGAAGTTTGCTAACATACATGTGTACTATTCATTCAGAGACATTCCTCGTCATTTTGAAGAAGTCTACACTTTCATACCCCCACAATTTACTACCATTCAATAGGTGATGGTAATAACCAGTGTAATTGCAATTTTAAATTTGATGTTAGTATCGGTAGCCATTAAAGTTACAGTCCTTTGTATGGGGTTTTGCTTGTTTATGTGCTTCTATCTTTGTTGCCCAATGTTTATCATTTATTAAGAAGGCTCATGAGTACTATTTGTTGTTCTCTTCTTCAGGTTCTAAAGGAAAAGAAAGCTCAGCTGAAGTTGCTGATTGATGATTTAAGAAATGTATTGTGGTATTCTGATGTTTTGTCTTGTGATAATGAGTAGCTTGGTCTTTTATATAGTTCATGGTAGACATACAAGAGCTGCAGAACAATTATCAACCAGTATGCTTAAATGACTTGATTTCCCTCTGGTTAATATACGATTCTATTTAATAAATGTCTGAAAATATAGCAGTGGTGCACTGATGAATTTGATAGATTTTGACCCCTCTTCTTGAAACTCAAAACATGAGGAGAGCCTCTCCCAAACTCTTCCATTCTCCTCCCCTTCCACTTCTTGATGGAGATTTTTATAATCTCAGTTCTCTATGTTTTATAATAGATATGCAGCTAGTTTTTGAATGCCCTCACCCCATTCTAGTCTGAATATAACTGAGTCATTACAGCTGCAGTAACACCTGAATTTTATGTACTATCCATAAGATTATTGGATGGGTCTGATAACAACGACTCTGTCTGTTAGATCAGGTTAGATATATACCTAATGTCTTGTGTTCTAAAATTTCACAGTACAAGATAAAAATACTGTCCCCATTTTATGCACAAGTTTTTGTAATTGTTGGTTAGATTTACAGAATGGATTACCTGGTTATGGACTGTGTAACCAAAATATGTAGGCATGATGTTTGCTACTTGTGAAGATATTACTAGATTTTTGTAGAGTTTATTGATATTGCTGATGGATACATAATGAAATGGTTGCCAACAAATGTACTTACACAAAGAATGCCAGTTGACAAGGGTTCCCTTTAGCTGTTAGATGATAGTTTTTGAAAACTGTTCTTTACAATTTGGTGTACAGAGACAATAAAACCTGAAGCTTCTTAGTGAGTAATTGCTTTCATAGGATAATAGGGTTTGTTTAACCATAGGTCTCAGAGAAGTTGCTTTTCTTGCTGTGACCTGCTTAAAGTATGTAATACACATTTGTGTTTTTTTAAAGTAACTCCATTTTGGGGGTCAGGCCTGGAGTTGCTTGGAAATTTACCAAAATCAGGCCTGGAGTTGCTTGAGTAGTTGTATAGATATCACTACAGGTTATCGTTGAACTTCGAGGGTATAGATTTAATGTTAATTTAGGGTATTTTCACTTTTTGGTCCATTGCTCATCAGGGGTTGACTGAAAGACTTCCAGATGTATTTTCTGGTGCATGTATGTCATAGGTTATTGAACTATGGATAGACATTTCGCCGAAAAATACCAGCTTTAGCTCATTTAATTCCGTTGGGATGATAGTCTTATTTAGTTGTCTCTTGAGTATCTCCAATTCTTGTATTTCTGTAAATTCTGTACAGTAGCACTTACCTATAGATTTGCAAGAAGTTAATTTATGCCAATAAAAGGGAGACACTACACAAGGTTGTACTTGTCCCTTTGTTTGTTCCTACACTGCTACAATCATACCTGTTGTTGAAAACATATCCTGACAATCCTTATTGTAGGCTTGGTCTCAAACCATAATACAATCTAGTACCAAAATGGACCTAGCCATTTCTCTTCTGAAAATTTTCCACCTGGACATCCGACATCCTTATTCCAGTCCCTAATTTAAACTTTGGGACAAGCTTTTTCACTGTATCTTTTAAGTATAATGCCCATGTCACTGTTGACAGTTGACTTTACACATTATCAAAACTTTCCTTTCGATTCACAAGTTCTTGCGCGATCATTTCATAGACATCTTAAGAAAAGTATATCTATTGAACATCCTAAGTAATACAGCTGTAATGGACTAGGGCTGAACTTGCTATATCTACGGTAATCGATTCGCAGCAATAGCACTAAGGTAAAACCAGGGAACAGGATACCCTCATTTCCATTATTCCAACATCTCCAAAAGTTTTACAGATCCTTGTGAAATTTTGGCTCTTACATATTTTTGATGTGGGTGCTTGGGAGATATGTTGGACTTTCTTGTGTTCCCCCATTACACTTAAAAAAAAAGAAGTCGCTGTTGCTATTCCAGGATAAACTACATAAAACCCTTACTGGTGCTCGATAATTGTCCCGCTCCCAAGAACTCTACCTGGCGCCTCAGCTGTTAATAACGCTGCTCATGAACGCATAGAGGGCTACACAACAGAGAAAACAATTCAGATACATGGTGCTGTTCACGTTTTCTGTCTTCGTTCTATGTCCCAGTTACACATTCCTGAGTTTGTACACAGACTAATTCATCTTTCCATTTACATTTCTACAAAATCAAATGCCATAATTTTAAATAAAATGAATTGGATATTCCGTTGTGAATTCACGGTTTGCCATACTCAAAATGCGCGTAGGCATTGATCATATCGCAAAAAGCGATATAATTGAAATCGTGCTTGCCTCCGATCAAAACGTCGAATTTTTGGTAGAGAACAGAGAACTCCCTAGCGCTTACAAGGCTGCCAAGTTCAAGCTCACTAAGAACCCGATGGAATTGTGAGCGCGAAACGGAGCCATTGTGAACACGATCATAATCTTCAAACAATGGAAACATCTAGGAGAGAAGAAAAGGACATCGAATTAACTCAATTGTATCCCAATTATATAATAAACTGAAGAGATGATACGCCAGCACTCTGTGGCTGATACTGAAGTTTTAGAACCATTCGCCGTTAGAAGTAATAGCTTACATTCGAAAAGTTTGGCCACCGAGAGCCGGATCCTAATATATTTTTGCTTATTACTAGTAGGCACCATATTTATAATAATAAAGACTAATATAATTTAATTGCGAAGCTGAATGGGAATTAGGGAAATCCTCAAGCCCCAAATATAAATTCAACATAATTATTCTTAACATTTCTATCCCATTTCTAACATTTTGGAAACAATGGTACATAGAATAAACTTAACGTTCCAAATTTATTAGTTTATCTTTTTGCATTAATTTTTTTCTCAGTAACAGTTTATACAAAGTACACAAAAGCTGACGTCAATGACAAAACAAGACGTGGATATTATGCTCCCATCTATACTTTAGGTAAAAGCTGAAGTGTATTACTCTTGGTTCTCATTGAAAGTAGTGCATTCATTTCTGTAATGCACCTATAAACCTACTAATTACGATACGAGGAGATATATCACTTGTACAGTGACTCACGAAGGCCAAAAGCCATTAAGGCCAAGACAAAAATTTGATGTGGGAAGGTCTGAAAGCTTGAGACATTCATTCATTGCCCTTAAAACGTTTGTGGTTCGATACCGTCGGTCAAATGGGGCTAAACCACTTCTGATGATTATCTAAATGCATTGGATAACGTTTTAGGATGTTTCGGAGCCGTAATGATGTGCCAAAGCAGAATATCACTGTAGAAAACGTGATGAAAATCTTCGTCTTTGACAGCCATCTACATTAGTATTCTTTCGCGATGGCCTCTACAATATTATGCTTAGTAAAGGACACATTCTCTATAGTACACTATATCAACCCAACTACACTACAATGTCTCGTACTAAATATTTTATACATGAAACAACTATGTAACTCGAGTATCAAATCAGGGCAAAATTAAGCAACGCTGATGCCATACGAGTAAGCTAAGCTTTGCAGGTAAAATCAGACAGTGTAGCCTTGATTCACGTATTACGAACTATACGAAAGGAAGATCAAAAACACTTGAATTTTGAAAACCGTAAGGATAAAAATATGGTAAATATGGTAGGTTAGTGGTACAAAAGTTCAATATCATACATCAACATTCAAATTTGGTACCACTAACCAGCTTTTGAGGTATTTTCGTCGTCAGTACACCACTAGAGAACAGAAGATCTGAACGAAATTATTCAACTACGAGGTAAGGTGAGAACCTTAAAATTAAAAGCATTCACACTTCACTCCATACGATTGTTGTGATCAGTGCATGGTGAAAATGTTTAGCAAAACGAACCCGTTACTCAACGCAATATTCAAATATCCGCTTCCTCAGAAAAAGCGATTCCTACATAAAACCTATAGACTTCACTTTATTTTGCAATACTACACTACACTACACTACACTATACTATACTATACTATACTATACTATACTATACTATACTATACTATACTATACTATACTATACTATACTATACCATACTATACTATATTACACTATACTATACTATACTATACTATACTACATTATTCGATATTATGTCATACTATACTATACTATACTATACTATTCTATGTCATACTATACTACGATATACTGTACTACAACATACTATACTATATTATTTACCATACTATGCGATACTAGAATCATACTTTACAAAAGTATGCTATATTTTATTATGCTGCACTATTCCATATACTATATCATACTATACTATATTACACCATATTATACTATACCAGACTGTTCTATACTATAATATACGAAACTATATTACAACATATATTTAATGATCAGTTTACACACCTGGATACGGCGCATCCTTACTCGATCAGCCAGGCGATGAACTACTTGTTCTAACATCATTTCGGCTTCAGGGGATAGGCGATTATACTCTCGCTCTGACTGTGGATAGTATTGTTCAACTTGTAGAAGTGGAAGTTTCTCAAGTCCTGAAAGATATGATAAGGGATACCAGTAGCTAAAATCAAACTTAGAATGTACTGTTGAGTCGAGAAAGTGCTTTATTAGAGGAGCAACTTCTACATTGTCGCATCAAGGGACCTGTACTTATGACGTAATACAGGATAAACAGTTTTCAGATCCTATAAAAAAGCACTTCAATTTTCTGGTTTGATACAAGCACCACCCTCATTCCTTCGCATGAACACTTTTAAATTGACTTCCAAAGAATTTTTTCTGCTATTGTTAACATTAGATGATTTCGTATATACCGACATCACTATCAGTGGACGATGACTATCTTAGAGTAGAAGGATTACTTAAACACTACTTATAAAATTACTATTCGAAAAATATCTGTCTCTACATAGTTCATTTATCAATTATCAGTAATCATTTGAATTCAACAGTTCAAGTTTATTGACGGTCCTCAGAGGCCTGAAAATTACATATATATTTTGAAAGAAGCTAAATATTTGTAACTGTACACTCTTAGCAGTAAAGCCAAAAAATTCAACTGGAACCAATTGGGCTTGATGATTAGTATACTGTATATTGCATGTTATTTTTGCCTAAGTTTCATTTTAATTGAAATTTTGTGAGCACAAGAAAGAATTTTAGGAAAATGTGCTTAGGTGAGGTACTCTCTTGTGAAACAAATATGGCATCAGAATATAGTCAAAATGAAGAACAATGGTCATGCAGATGCACCTTTGTTCACTCTGCCTCCGGTTTGCCTGATGTAACTTGTGACTTTATAAAACGTATCTCGTTAAACTTACCTTTGACAGTAAATACTGATTCCACGTCATCCGAGAATCGTCCGTAATCGACATAGTCCGGGTGTCCAGGAGAAGTGTAACTATGAAAACGATCGATGACACAATTTCAGCAACAATAAAATGCGCCCTTCAATAGATACTAATTCAAAGCCATGTTAATATCTACACATTAAAAGGACATGAAGGCACTGGGGGAAAGTTTGGATGAGATGTACCGAATATACCTAGAGCAAACATGTTTCGAAAATTTGCTCTCATGTGGCTATGCTAGGATTAGTATTTCTTTGTGTATGCGTGTGTGTGGTGTGTGTACGTGTGTGTTTTACTCAGCAGACAAATTGCAATTATATATAATTCTCAAAGAGTGGAGCATTATCATAATAGCTTGCAATTTAACGGCGCCGACGGGATTCAAACCCACGACCTAATGATAACGAAACCAACGCCTCAACCATTGGACCATCAAGCCCAATGTTTATATATATATATATATATATATATATAAACATTGGGCCTGATGGTAACTTTCTTGTTAGTATATATATATATATATACTAACAAGAAAGTTAAAAACCTATCCTTAATGTAGGGGGATTTTCAACACGTAACTGCTAAAGTCTAAATTACCTACCCACTGCACTATAATACCCAGATTATTAAATTCACTCCATAAACAAATAAAAACAATAAAAAAAATTTTAACAGCGCCTTAATGCTTTAATTTCAGTAATGTTAGTTTCAAGGGCTAGTAATTTGATTTTAAGTTGTTTCTCTGAATAAACACAACAAGCATACTTTGTATTTACATGATGAAAACTACTTTTTTCACCACTATACATTCAACACCGCGGGTTTTCAAACAAAACAAAGCCACTTTACATGATAATACACTTTAATGACTAACGGACTTAACTAACGTTTTCAACCTTCACAAAACCCCTTTAAATTTTCATCCTTTGCCAAAACATACTGGAAAATCGCGTCTATTTTCTTAAGATCCTATGCAAACTCGCCATTAATGACGTTAATTTTGTAAAACTTCACGTTTTCAAAGCAGAAATCAGCTGAAATAAAAAAGTAGTTTTTGGTCATGAAACTTTTTTGATTGCGGCCTAAGGTCAGTTCCCGAAGGCTGGAAGCAATACAAATATCAAAACAGATAGTCACAACCGACAGCGTTCTGATCATTTTACTCAGTGATTATTTAATTTGTTTGTGGTACGAAACAAGAATATTGCACGAAAAAAGCGAAAACATTGTGTACTGAAAAGCTTTTTTCGTCTGGCACTTCTCAGAGTACTAACGTCAGAATGACCAAAATGGAATTTGTGAAAGAGTATAGCCAACTGTATTTTGAAGGAGCCAATCAGAAATTGGACTGCCTGGTCGGCTGATTGGTCCAAAAAGACAAGCCATTCAGGCAATCCAATTTCTGATTGGCTCTTTCAAAATACAGTTGGGTACACTCTTTCACAAATTCCATTTCGGCCATTCTGAAGTTAGTACTCTGAGGAGTGTCAGACGAAAAAAGCTTTTCAGTACACAATGTTTTCGCTATTTGGTGCAATATTCAGTGATTACTGAAACACACAATATATCAATGATGCAAGATGTGTGGTTCAATATTTGTTTACTAACGTTATCCAAATTATAACAAATAATAAGCAAAATCAGTAGGTCAACTCACTATTCCATGATAACGTCGCATTCTCGTTTGGTCAGCCCGAGTTGGCAAAGGTCGATAGCCCTCGGAAATATCGTCTTCAAAATTCGACCGGCCCGAAGATTGTCGTAATCACGAAGGAACTCATGAACTCGGACCCTTTCTTTGACAACCTGTAAAGAGATTCAACACAATTACCAAGTGCAAATACACCCCAATGAAAAACCCTTTAGATATATCGCTTCCCAAGCAATTACGTATAAACTACGAAATCTCATATAAGGCTCTCTTCACGAACACGAAGGAACGTCTGGGGTCACATCTGTTCCATTTAAACTGTGTACAAGAATGAAAATGCTTCGCCGGGAATGAGTGGGCCCCGAAAATTGTCAGTAACAACGGACCGTTTCCGTCGGCTTAATACATTGTTTATGATATCGCGAGGGGCTCGCCCAAGGTTGACATGTAGTTGGTGTTAGCGGTGGATGAAAACTATTCAGTGCCATGCATCGCTATTTTTAAAACTTGGATCAACGGTGTTCCTGACCTATGCCTGTTTTTATGTAGTTTGAGTTTCTCAGGCCCAACCGTACAGCTGGTCTAGGCTTTGAGTCCTTATTATCAATATTAGCAATATTACCAATATTTATTACGAGGAATGATTATTGTTATTTCTGAATTTATGAAATTGTAATGACACCACAAATGCACCATTCGTAGTCAAATACCATTCAAACACTACTGTTGCAGCACTTATGGTTGTCAATATCAGGATGCTAATGGTAATTTGTCTATCTGAATGCATTTCCTGCATTTCCTGAATGCAGGCTGTTTTATTGAGCTAAGAAGTATTACTTAACTCACCTTCTCTTTGATCTTATCCATAATGGCTTCAAAGTCACTTGATCCAGTATCTTCCATCTATATCATAACACATAATGCATAGGCAATGAAAATATGTTTGATAAATGCCACTAAATATAAAAATTTTCTATCAATTCTTAGATATGCATTGGATTTGTGGACATAAAAACTAAATTTCCTAGTCAAAAATTGCAGTAACTATAGGTATGTAATACTTAATCAAGGTTAAATAAAATTCAATTTTATTATTCTTTGGAGAGCCAGTGTAAAGTGGCATGCTCCAAGGCACTCCGCCAAGACCCATTTTATTTGCATTATTCTTTGTCTAATCGTAGGTTGCAATGACTAGATCTTCAATAGCTATTCAGCAGCGAACTGTCGAAACGGAGTTCTTTGTTCCGTTTCTGCAATCCAAAACTATAAATAAGGTTTGAAGCAAACAGGGAGAAGCTGACAAATTGTTCTCCAAACTGAGCATTGCTGTACAGGTTCTGTAAAAATTGTACAAACGGTCAGTTTTCAACCATCATCACATTCTACAACTGACTTTCGAATTCAAATAAAGGAAACGCCTACCTTTTTCTCATTCACTTTTTGTAGTTCAGCCAATCTTTGATAGTACTTGCTTTCCTGTTTTGCACTGGGTTCCAATTCTTCGAGGAACCGCAGATAATTAAATCCAGTATCATCACAGAATTTGTTTGCGATCAACCCCATTTCTGTTTCTGTGGCCATGAAACCAAGGCACGCGATACAGCGACGGAATTGGGATATAGTGACGTAACCAATATTATGTCTAAAAGGAATGATAGTTAGGAAGCCAATAAAAACATACGCTTAAATTCCATAACAAGACAATTTCCTCATCTTCATATAGTGTAATTCTTTAGTATCCATTCATTAACTGACGTTTCCTCATACAAGGAGCTCCCAGTGGTTTGCTATAAACAGACATTGTTTATCTTCATAAGGGATCACGCGCAAAAAAGTTGACATGCAAATAAAAAAAAGCGAGCTACAGAAAAGTGGAGTTTAGATGGAACGAGTGGGTAAGCTATGAGACTAAGTTGCGAGGTATCTGTTACCTTGAACCGAGTGAGATTGTAGTCATCTGGGAGCACGAAGAAGGGAGGAAACGTACTGGGCAAGTAGAAGTCCCGCACTTTACAACCTTACAAGTGAATGCGTGAAGCTTAATTGTAGAGCGAGTTACGCGATGGACAGCCATTTAAAGTAGCCCATGAGAGGAAAAGTCTTCAATGCATGGGAAGTGAAAGTTTTTGCAGAAAAGGGATAGAGATGACACAGGCCGAGAATTTCAAGAGTTCATTAATGAGACGGAATTCCGACGAAAGTGCTATCTTAATAATCTCCTTACCTGTCAAAATCCTGAAAGCAGGGTTTGGCTAAGATTCTTCTTTGAATTACTTTCTGACGAATTCGATGCATGACGGATTCAAACAACTGCTTCTGGTCTTCGGTCATATCATTCCAGTCTTGTGTGCCAGTTTTTGGAAGCATGAACACCTCCTGTGGTGGCACTTGGTGCGTTGGAGTTTTCTCCAAGTTCCTTTTCGTGAAAACTGCAACAGCAAATGACATAAATACCTCATGAAATAAACTGAAATGAATTTGAAAACATAGCATGGCTGTATTCTCTGCCATCTTAAACATAATAGTGTAGTAGGCCGACTGTAATGGAAGCTCGCTTCGAAACCTCAGGACAGGCATCTGATCCAAGCGCCGAAATAACCTGACAATTATTCGTCTTAATCAAGAGGCCCACGTGTTTTTAATAGAGAAAAATTGAACGGGAGATGCTGTCAAATTCTTTCAGAAGAATTAACTAAGTTTTGGAAAGTCTGTCTTTGTCACTTTGTCGTATGCTCAAAATATTCACAATATCTGAAAGATCAGGGAACTTGGACTACGTCAATACAAAGTTTGCAAAACAAGTAGACGCAGATAATGGGGGGAATGGGAGAGGGGGGTCTCCTTGTTGACGAACCGAACTCTTTATCATTTGAAGCATCGCTTCAAAAGCGATTTCCACGTTTCAGGTATAGGAATGAGTTTACATGCCCCAAATTTGGTAAGTAAATAAAGAGTAAACAAAGATTGATAAAAAAATAAAGTAACGTAACAAATAGTAACAAATTAAGTAACAAATTAAAAACCGACGAAATAAGGAACGAATATAAAAAAGCTTTCCTGCCTTCCAGTGTCATGGTAAAAGTTCATAAAAGAAAGTCAAATTCGTCTGTATAACGTCATGGGGGTAACTGTGTTTTCTAGGAACAGCGTTCGCATATGTAGAATTATTTTTACCTATTTCAACATCTGCAAGAAACTCTTTCCACAAAACGTTCCCCTTTCTCCTTGGGTCAGCGTATCCAGCTGCCAGTGCCAGGAATTGGGCATTTGTAAGATGATGCTGATTCATAGCACTAAGACCCATTCGAAATCTACTTGAACTGATTGAACCGTGGCGCAGTGGATCGAAGTCTTGAAAATGCTCCTCAACCTAAAGAATCAAAGTAGAACTTGACTTTTAAAGTTCATAGATACAAAAATAGGTACGGTTTTACTTTACCGTCGAATGTTTATAATGTTCAAAACTTTATCAGTGACAAAACAGCTTTTATTTAACAGCGATTAGACGAGGTGAGCAATTTAGTTCTTCAAATAGTGTTTGCAGTACAAAATCAGACGCAAAAAGCTTTTAAGTATACAATGTTTTCGCTATTTCGTGCAGTAATTAGTTATTTATAGACTTTGTAGTCGCATTTACAGATCTAGCTCAAAGAATACAAGCCTGGTAGTGGTGTATAGGAGTGATGAGTAACAAACAACATTAGCAGCATAACTCTTGTAAAATTTTTACCTTACTCGGAACGTAACTGCTGCTATGAACCAGAAGATTAAAAGAAAAAGTTTCAATAGCAATACATCATGTGTACGTGTTTCTTGTTATATTTGTTTCCTATAAAAGTAAATGACTATCAGCATTTGCTCTCCTTACCACTCTTTTAAATACATTGCCAGCAAATCGTGACTTACAGACACAAGTCTGATCCCGTTTCATCACGGCATCTCTGCTAGGTAGGGTCTAACAACCAGGTTGTGTGTCTTCAAGCTCAAGAAGCCCTTTTACACGGCACTACTGCTAGCCCATGATG
>JAAAKM020001385.1:0-14726 GCA_010016025.2 Alatinidae sp. Z8VKAUB7J3 | reverse complement strand
AAGATGTCAAAAAAACGTTAATAAGATGTTAAAAAAACTTTAATATGATGTTCTTAGCAATAAATCTGACGATAAACGTTGATGTTCGGGAACGCATATTATGTGCACCTTGGAAAGATAGGTTCTAATTCAGTTGCTTTCATTTTACCAAGGTAAGAAATTTAAAGATATGGGGTACCCATAAATCTTAGGGGGTGGATCAGCAAAATCCCTTAAAACAGCAGGTCTAAGCTGCGAAGCAAATGCTGGCTTAAAATCGACTTTGAATCTGTCTTGCTTTTAAAGTGTGCTTTATAGATGCAAATTTGTTATTTGATTTTTATAAATTCTCGGCAGATTTTAAAGTACGCCCACAGATTATCTACATCAGCGCAAAACCACGTCTTTATAAAACTGTCTTAAATATCATCATGCTTTAATAGCTGCTTTGTGGTACAGATAAATCTTTCTAGGCTTGGAAAATATTCACTGAGGTTTGAAAACGGAACTATAGCCTGTCATAGTTATCGACCGCAAGGCAATCTTCTATGTCACAAACATTCTCATGAGTTGTTGGAAAGCAAACAAGTTGATGTAAACCACATCGCTTGCGTATAAACATTAGCCGCTTCAAGTCCTTCATCAATGATGTATTAGGATACAATAAGAATACAATTCGTTTAAGTTCAAGAAGGCCATTAGTGCAACAGTTCAATATTTGGAGTCTGTATTAAGGTTGTCTTAAGTTCCTATGCATCAGGGTGAACCACTCCAAATAAAACTCGCATTTTATCTATCTATCTATCTATCTATCTATCTATCTATCTATCTATCTATCTATCTATCTATCTATCTATCTATCTATCTATCCTTCTATCTATAAAGAATGTTAATACTGCGGTTAAAAGGCAATAAAACTATATAAAAACTCACGAGCTTTCGGTTTAAAAAACCTTTTTTAAGTGTATAGTTGAAGGAACCGTTACCAATATTTATAAAAATGTACACAAAGAGAAGAGATCCACGGGTTTCACAACGCTGACTATCATTTAATCGTCAGTTTCCATTAACAATGTTCATCCCTGATAGCCGCATTAAATTGTTTAAACCTTAGAGCGATAGGTATCATTAATCTCTTAAGACAGATACAGTGATCTCTACATTATCCTTATTAAGGAATCTAACACACTGTCATGGATGTGTCTCGTTAGAATCCGATCTTTTGGACGTGTAAAGTGTACACAGATACCGTTCTTCTCGACTGTTGTAAGCATCTCGTGGCAAAGGAGGTATTGTTTTTCACTCTGTTTGATTAAAATTGCTAACAAGATATGCAATAAATTTATTTTGATGACAGTTAATAAGAAAGAAAAATTAAAGTTTTAATCTAGTTCTTTAGGGAGAAAGGCTTGCCTTCACTTCATTCTTTAAGGGTAACAGCAACTAGAAAAGGATGAGGCCAAAAATCAGTAGTCAATTAAAATGTGTAAGTCAAAGGATAGTTCAATTAAGACTCTTTTTATAATACTCTAAGTTGACGACTGGGTGTAAATTTACTCAAGAATGGTGATAACATATAATGATATCTTCTTCACACAAGGGTGCAACAGGGTATTTAGAGATATGGAAGTTAGACCAAATGATCATTTATTGCTAATTATTACCCAAATGTAAATGTCAATATAGGATCAAATATAATGGAAGAAATATAGGTTTTTAAGGCCATAGTATAAGAAACTGCATTGCGATATCGGCTATTGCACCTGATGAATATGTCATATTATATTCCTATATATGCATTTAATTTTATTTTATTTATACAATTCTCTCTTTAGCTGTTACAATGACAAACGCATGTGGCAAAGTAAACCAAAGACGTCAGCTAACAATTCTGAAATAGATGTCTTTAATTCCACTGTGATTCAAAATACAATTGTAATGAGCGCCCTTCTCTAGCATGGCAGCTCTGGGGGAACTCGCAAGCAACGCTTCAAGTATTTCGACAAAACCACAATGCTTCTATTACTTTCCACATAAATCTATTTTTGAGATCTATGACATTGATCATAGATCTCAGTGAGCTGTCACACAATTCCCATTTCGTTAACACATTACAATCTACTTATATTGTTTCTCACAACCAATAGGAATAGAGGTAAGGAGAGGAAGTGTAGGGTGATTGGTTAGTAAAGAGGAGAAGTTGCAAGGGTTAGGTCGTGTTAGAATTTCATTGGTTAGTTGTAGATTTTAGAGAGTGTTGGATGAAGGAAGAGCATAGCCTCGTTTCCATTACACAATAAGACCAAATTTGTTTTAGTAAACAGAATGATGCCAGTACCTTCTAGATGTTAAGGGATGCCATGTAAAGCAGCTTTTATGTTTAAGTGCAAAGAAAGGTTCAAAGAAAGAGAATATAAAACTCTCATTAAATCTATGACCAGGGGTTCTGAAGATTCTTTACATGATAAGTATTCATAACTGAATCAGAGCATTCATGAAATAGCATGCTGGTTAAGGAATTTGAGATGTAGAAGAACGGTCATTTTATACTTTGCAATTGCAAACAAGTTAGCTTCTGTCAGTCAAGTAGCAAAGCTCATACCAGGAATGTTTTCAAAAGCTCCTAATTCGAGATATACCGCAATGGCTAGCAAAGTTATGGAAAACTAAGTATGACAAATTCAGTTTGTAACAATATAAAACAAAATAGTCGGTTGACACTTTTGACTTTCATTGGAGATGTGAGGTGTTGGATGCGAAAGAAAAAGCTGGTTATGAATAATAGCAAAGCAGATCTTTTATTAATAGATACTGAGGTAGAACTTACCAATGTATGCTCAGAAAAATACGTTTTGGAAACACCGATATGACTCATTAAACGATGGTTAAAAATCTTCCCGGATAGACTTTTATAACAGCCCTTTACACTGCGCTCCCGATTACTCAATAGTTGAACTGTAGCATGTTCAAAATAGTGCTGCTAGAGTATTACATAATTAACGTTGATATAGTCCAATCTTTCCAGCTCTATGTGATCAACATTGAAGGCCATGGTATGGAACAATCAACATACAACAGCATTTATTCGGAAATATGGTAGTAGCTCCAAGACCTCCTCAACAAACTCTGAAAGCCTTAAAGTCATCTATGTAGCTTGAGTGATACTTTGCGCAAGAAAAAGATGACCTTTAACAAACCATCTGAAAAACTTAGCAAACCATTTATAGCCTGGTGTTAAAAAACTGCACATGGCATAAATTGAAAAAGGTGTTCACAGAAAGCTTAAAATACTGCTTTTCAGAGTCTTATTTAGACACATTTGAGGTTGTTTTTAAGGCAAGCTAGTATTTGTGTTTCACACGATTTAATATCTGTTTTGCTTCAAATGATGAGAAACGTATAACTGAAGCATTTCCTCTTCGTTTCGTCTGTCCCGCAAGGGACTTATTTATTCAAGTAGTAATGTTATGACATGGATTCGTCTCCTGTTGCTATTGTACTTTTTGCTCATAGTGTGCTGATAATCTTGACATATCCAAATGTCGTAAATATCTATGCTAGAAGGTTAGCATTCAGCTTTAATAATTGAACTTTCATTGCACAAAGGGCTGCTTTTAAAGTTTTGGAAGAGCAGTAAGCCAATAGTATTTAAAGTAAGCCTATACCTACTAAACATTTCTGTCATAATTACAAATCTCAAGAGCCATATAACATAAGTTGAGAAGCGTTGCGCGATGACTAGTTACTTATTAGTCAGATACTTATGCCTTCACAGCAAGGAGGTTTAATGACTATTATATCTACCTTAGGTGCTACGTGTTCTTAATGTGGGAGGTTTAATTGTTTTGCATCACAAACTGCCCTCAAACAGAGGTTTTAAAATGTCAATGCATAGTAAATTTCATCTTTCTTTCAATGTGGAATTGCATCGTTTCTCTTCTGCAAAAATCAAATTACTCTTAATTATGGACTTTCAGCTGCTTTTATTTGAAATATACGATATTTCTATTAACATTAAGGGAACATCTGTTTTCTTTCAACTGCAAACAAAGACCTGTGTGTCAAACACATTTTTCTAGGTTGCAAATATCAGTTTTTTTAGCATATCGAGGTGTCCCATTGACATATACCATGTCCAATAGACTTAGGATAAGCTTCAAAACTTAGCCTTTATTGGCAAAGTTTGCACATTTTCATGTTTTCTTAGTTTTAAGCGACATTCCTGTTGCCTTGTACAGCCACAGATATAATTTTTAACAGAAAATCAGACTTGAAAGGGTAAGGAATTTTTATATTCAATTTGAAGGTATCAGCATAAAGCAACTTGTCTCTGACTTATTCAATAAGGAATAGAAGGGTACAGCTACAAATACCTATCAAATTCAGATTTAATGCCTATTTGGTGTAACGTTAGATGGTGTAACATTAGTCTTTGGTGACATTGCCTTCGGTGATAAAGATTATAAAGATTTCTAAGATCAGTATCTGGGTACATTGTTGAAATAATATAAACCTGCAAAGTATAAACACAGTAACTTTTTAAAAAAATGAGATTATAATGGTAGATTATGTGTTGACGTATCACAGTATTACGATAGTTACGAGATGCAAAGAGCAAAGGAAAAGTCATCAGAGGTAAATAACTGTGAATCAACTTAATAAACGTTTGTTTTGATGACTATTGGGATTAAGTTAAACCTTTGAATTTGGCCATAGGAGGTTCCAGAAAAATATAAACAGTAAACAAATTAATCTGTATATCAAAGCAGGTAACGTATTATGGGAGAAAGTCAAAGAAATATGCCACTATCCAAAACATGATAAGATTTATATATGCCTACATTTAAACACTTACTTCGTAAGAAATCCAATAATTCAAATTTAATATAGAAAAAATATGGAGAGTATACTGCATCATACATCAGGGATTTATAGAAAAAACGTAGTAATCAATATAGCAAACTTAGCTCGATCTTGAATAATGTTCTTTCTAATATCATGCACTTAATATATGCTCTCGGTATCTCGAACCTCAACGCGTCGAATTTAATATTTCTGAAAACACATCTTCAAATCTGTTGGAAAACATTGTCCTGTAACCTTGAAAGCATTTGTAAAGCATAAGGGAGGACTTTTTAAGACTATATTCAAATGATCTCAAGGTAAGTTTTCCTCCAAAAAAGATGTCACCATTTGAAATCAATTTTGATTAACAATGTTGAAAATAGTAAATGCCTCGGAACCTAAAGGTTGGAAGATGCTAAAAGAACAACTGGTTACCGATTATTGTAAGATCATGTACCTTGTTATCAGTTCCTGTTATTTGTGTGAGATATACACAGCATCGCTTAAAGTACCAATGAGATCATTTCTTCGCTCCTCGTGCATTTCTTGACCGCTCCAACTCTTTTCACTTTCTCTGGGATTTCGAGACATTTTGATTTGGCAGCGTTTAGTAAATGAATTCTATTATGGTTTGCAATACATAAACAAATCGGAATAAAATCTTCTACGATAGATTCTCTGTTTAAAGGAATTGATATCAGTTCCTGTTAAGAGGTCTGTATGAATCCATAATTTCTCTTCCGCTAGACAGCTCATCAAAAGCCGTAAACACACAAAGTAGAATATGAAAGGCATCAGTATAGAAGAACGTTGCAGGATACTTACTTTATTTTAATTTTATTTCCAATTTCAAATTTAAATGATTCAAAATAGGTAAAAATACTAGATCAAAGGCAAGCCCTTGAAGCAAACCATCTTACAATTGGCAATGTTTTCAGGATGTCGTTTTTTAAGCAAATTAACTTGGCAACACAGTTTCTACCATCAAGTCTTTACGAAACTTGCATAAATAACAAAAAGTTGGGTAAGTTTTATTTCCTTATCGGAGAACCATTTTATTATTAGAGCAAATATGACACCAAACACTAGGCAAATCAAGGAGGTCCTTGCTCTGAGAGCAATCGAATTGGAGATGAACGTGAAAATAAGGGAATTGCACGTCATCACTTGATGGTTTCTACATGGAGGAATACGCTTAACCATTCAATTTTTGTAATACCGTAATTTGGATAATGTTACAAAAAAAGGTATTTGGGCCATTTCCTTATATTTGCGCCATTTCAATACAGCCATTAGCCAAAAATCGGAAATAAACATTGCATAACTTGTGTTTATGTACACTGCATCTGCACATTTATAATACCTGTCCAACCATCTTAATCGTTATTAATGACAGTAGTAGATACGATCAGCTTGTGTCAAGAATTTTCCGTTGTCTGTTATGACCTTCATTAAATATGAATTACGAAATATTACGAAACAAAGTATATTATGGGACGAAAATATTGAGAGAAATCATAGCCTATGAACAAATTTTAGCTGAAATTTGTAAAGTTGGATTGATCATTCTTATCTGTTAACGCCAATGTTTTCCATTTGTTGCATGATACTGTACTGTTAGATGACTACCTCACGTTAGGAACCGATTATAAAAAATTCAATGGACAAGCACAAAGCAGGCTTTGCATCGTCTTCCAGTTCAAACTTGAGTTGATTACGTCTTGTATTCGTGCTGCTTAGCATTGTAACAGTAGTAAAGAGCTCTCCACTCCATTTTTGATTTACAAATTTAAGATAGAGGAAGCCGATTTATAGTGTTTAAAAGGTTTATCAACCCAAGTGGTCTTCATATTACGTACTTGCATATTGATTTTATAAGATCTTTGCCTTGCGCGGTATTTGGCCAAAGCAGATCATGCTCTGAGTTTAACAATATTCAAGAAAACTATAATGAAAACTTTTCACTATCCTAACGAAAGTGGCATGTTTTCAGCTCTTTGTGTGTAAGCACAAATAATGTATTAATTTTAATAAGACTTCCTCGGGAATACACATCATGTACACAACATTTTATCGCGTTTCAAAGGACTTGTATAAAGAGCCCTTCTTAGGATATGCCCATGCGTTCCACGCACCTAATTTCTCAATGGTTTGTAAAAGTTATGCAAAGAAGGAATAAGAAAACCAAAATATGCTATTGACTTCTCAGTACAAACTATAAAATGAAGAATCCTAGTGCAACGCCTCCTTTTATACATTTCTAGCCTGTACGAAGTGGAATGTCTCTCTTAATCTTCCACAAGAAGTTACGGAAACTACGCATCAATTTTGGCTACGAAATAGTTGGTAATTAAATATTCCGCTCTCTCAAGATAAGTATGCCGTTATGCAATCATTTGAAAAGTTATCGGAACACCAAAGTTAAAAAATTTATATGCTTTTTAACATGTACACGCAAACAATGACGTCATAATGAACTCACGTAACCAATTTTTGATCTCTCGAATAAATACATAAACTGTATTTTATATCTGTAGATATTTTTGCTGTTAAAAATAACTTTCACTTGGAATTGCAGCAAGGGTAAAATTGGGATGTTGGATGGAAGGAAAATCCTCCCCTATGAGCAAAGACTTGGTACAACATGGACGTAGAATGTGCTCTGATCTCACTATTGGAACTGCTTAGTGTACTTGAGTTGCCTGTTCAAAGCAAGATATAGCAATTTGACGAATAGCGGGAAGCCTTTGAATTCAATGAAAGATATTGCAGAGGTCCCTACCGCAATTTCCTTCGAAAAAATTGTGCGAATTTTCTCAGTTTACAGCAGCAAAAACATTTCTCGTCGACTATGCAACGAGTTTAGATTAAAATCTTGTTCACTGCAAAAAACGACGTTTGACACCAATAATATAAGAGATAATATAGATAGAAATAAGAGGAAAATGTAGGCTTGCTAGAAGGCATCTGGTTGCAACGTTGGTAAAATGATGTTTTCCAATGATTTCACAAGTACGCAATTTTGAGTTTAACATACAATTTCTCCGTAGATCCGCAAAAAGAAGAACAAAAAATCAATTGCCTGGTAATATAACATGCTCTGGGGAAACATTTGGACAGGTAGATTACATTTTTCGTTCTGTGTTACAAAGTACTGCTTGTTGGTATCAACTTAATTTGCCTGTATACCACGGAGTGCCGAACAATCCGTTGTAGATGTCTTAAGTAGGTAAGGGGCATTCATCTCAGATGTGACGGTGGCAGCGAGCTAAACCAAGTGCAGTTTAGTGTTATTTTTTTCCAACAAGTCAAAATGTTTCACCTATGTCAGTCAACAATTCCTAAACTTGAGAAAGAACCTATTTTTATTCCAATCCATAAATAAATATTTAAACAATCCGTCTGAAAAATATTCTACACTTATACGTTGGTGCCTCACTTGTCAAGTAGAGTGGAAATTGGCCAGAAAAATGTATATACTAATTTAAGAATTCGCCTAGTGTTGCCTGCATTGCACAAATATGCTTTGCTGAAAGTACAGAATAATACTTAAGTGGGTATGAGTCGACCCAGCAGAAAAAAAATCCTCCATAGCTTGACCTTATATAGCGTTAAATGTCCACAAATAATATTTGTCTCTAAGTTTGTTATCAACAGGGCATCAATTTTTTGAGATTTAACTCCCGATTTCCTATAATTATTACAATAATTTCGTAGAAAATGACATCTATTTTCATAGGAAAAGCAGGTAAGAAATAAAATGGTTGTAATGTAATTAGCTTAATCCCGGTATTAGATGACAGGAATCAGGGATTACGGCAAAAACTACTCATGATATCTTAATCTAGCAAGATGATTGGTTGGTTGATGCTTTATTCGAGCTTCATAAGACGGATTGGTTTGTGTTGTATAGCAGCTTAAAAGATTAAGAAAGTGTACATTTAGAATTACTTGGTGTAGACTAAACATCTTATCAGCTGTTAGTGGACTAGTAAAACACAAAGTGGTGCGATTCAAGTACTGTACTATTTTGTGTATCGAGCTTAGTCGGTAGAGTGCACACCGCGAAAGCAAGGGTGGCGGGTTTGATCTTTGGTGGTGACATATCTTCTATTTCCCTAGTGTTCTTTTCCAAACTTACATTTCAAATCCTCTCTTCTCCATGATACTTTCTACTTTAATGGGCTTGGGATTGATGACGGGACGGAGGGCAGTTCTTCCTTGGTCACGTCACATGGCGCAGAGAGGCTGGTCTCCAATTGCGTTGAGCTGGACGTCCATGTCAACCGGTAGATGATTGGGAACTAATGTGGCGCCCAGAGGAATAGGGCTTGTTAACATCGAAGGTCACCTAGCTCAGTTGGTAGAGCGCACGCCGCGAAAGCGTGAGTTACGGGTTCGATCCCCAGAGGTGACATATTTTTCATTTCTCTAGTGTTATTTTCAAAACTTGTTTTGCATATATTCTACCGGCGTAAAAATTGTCCTCTTCCTACCAAATTGATGAATTTTTAAGGTTTAATATACTTACGATTTATAATGAAGTGTCAAAGGATTTTAAAAAGTAACTATAAAATGTCATCCCAACGTAAACTTGGCCCGCTATTTTAATCGATCAAACATTTAAGACTTCTTACAGTGCCTAGTATTATTTGAGAATAGTGATATTATCGAACATTAATTAGGTTTCAAGCAATATGGAACTTAGCCAACATTTTCTCCGCAAAAACACAAATCGGCACCACAGATGTTTAAACGTTTATGGAGATGTTAATAACTTGAGCTACACAACTTAAATAAAAGAGGTTATTTCCATAAGTAAAAAAGTGGAGGCTCAAAAAATTGCCGTTACAAGCATATATGTTGATTTCCGACCGAATTTAAAATACCTGGAGAGATTTATGCATTTAGTAATTTATTTATTACACAGACGTATAACGTGCCATGTTGAAATTCTCAAGGGATCATGGATGGTAAAGTACCATGGAATTTTGTGAAAAATGATTATTTGTTTAATTCCGCCAAACTTCTAATGAACCCGGTTTATCTTTTTAACCATATTCATATAAATTATAGAAGATTTTGACAATACTTTGCTGGGTCATAGAGTTGATTTAATAACACCTTGTGTATAAATTGTTTGAGATGATAATTTCAAGCTTCGCTCTTTCATAAGCCTACATAGGGTCTGTCAAATAGCATTCCTATGAATAACCACATCGCAAGTAATCTAGTAAGGAATAACATAAGGACATTTTATGAACAAGGGAAGTAGGTACCAATGAAATTCGGTAATGTTAGAAATTTCAAGCAATTTATTTTAGAGTATTCTATTGAACTGCTATTAGAATCTAATCCCATTAATGTATCTGGACTAGATTTTCTTGGGTTTTAATAAATTAAATCTTGAAAAGTTACTGTAAGCAGAAAAGGAGATTTTTTTTAAGTGCAGGACATTTAGCCAGGTCCTTATCAACTAATGAATTTGATAACAACAATAATGAATAGGTAAGTCGTGGTACTTTTAAATATTTCATTGCCTCGTTTCCAGAGGAAGAGTTTTTACTATTCTTTTCCTTAAGAAAGAAAACGAAACCAGGAAATTTCACAGTATAATCCGATTTTTAGGTCATGAAATATGAAACATGGTTTGAAACAAGGTACTTACTGGTTACGTAACTTAAATGTGAAGTTTATAATTGGCAATATATGACATATTGGAATCTGGCAAGGTAAAGTTTCCTTATATTTTGATGGACAGAGAAATGACTTTTTACATTTCAAACGACACACCAGCAAATACTATGCTAGTTTAATGGAGAAACATCTGCTACCCACTTGCACAGTCAGCCTTTCATATGTTTGACGCACCTAACCATTTTTATCTTTGAAGAGGATGAATCAGCCCTGAATAAAATATTGGATTTATTAATGAAGAGCTTGATATTTCTTCATACGTGCCTGTAATATGACATGAGCGTCATTTGAAACACGATTGCTTAAATCATTACTTTTAGTCGGCATGTGAAAATTTTAGAGGCCAGAGAACAAAATTTTATTAGTACATAGCATGTCTTATCATATTTTACTTTTTGCATTTTCTTCTTTATTTGTAAAAATAAACTCATGTAAGACTGAACTTTAAATTTTAAAGGCTTGGTTTTATCAGCAACACTACATAGCTTTGGGCTTTCACCAGGTACTTTTAACAGTAATTTCTCGAAGCTGGACAAATTATATATTTCAAGGTAGAATTTATATATGTGTTGTAAAGATATTTCTATATATCATTTGTGTTGCAAATTGTATTTCATAATAAAATACGTAATCAACAGCATGAACAAATATTTTAAAGAAGCAAATTAGGAAGCAGGATGAAATATCGCTACAGCCTTCTTTGTACTGAGTGTAAATATTCTGCAAATGGTGTTTCAATATTGAGCAGATGCAGAGGCCTGCGGCAGCTGGCAACAAGATTCAAAGGCTTAAGCGTTGCTTTCAGTATATGGTCTTTAATCAGCGCACTTAGCTAAACTTTAACTAGCACGTTGAGTTATGTTTAATATCAGGTAAAATGAAATTGACATAAAAGAGTAAAATGCTGTTATGCAGAGCATACTTTGACAGATTCGTACGTCATTGTCAACAATATGCAAATATTAATCAAGCGATCAAAATTATTTATACAAAACTCCATTTTAAAATAGTCATGAAAATGACTATCATTAATCAAATAATAGCACCCTAATTAGAAAGACAACGCATGATGTAGCAACCTTCTCTTAAGTTAAAGGAGTCTAGTGAAAATGTACATGCTAAAGTTGCGTTTCTAAAGGCGCAAATATAGCGCTTAAATACATAATCTTCTACAAAAAAATAATAACAGCCATAAATAATGGATACATTCGTTTAGACCAAAGAAAAGTTTTTTTGCACCGTCATCAGCTTATTCCTTGCAAAAAAGATTTACTGTTGACATAAGCTATCACATTAATACTGGATTACAAAAGAGGTTATTAACGCATGATTATGCAATCGCTTAATGGATAGCGGCAATACTAATTCCTGACTGAAATAACTTAAAACTATTTCATTAAAAACATGAATCCCTTGTCGACACATTTCCTATGTGGTGTAATTTAACTAAACAGGACACTTCCTGGGTCAAAATATCCTTTTATCCATTCTCCAAGTAGATATTTTCGTGCAAATTTTCAAGCCATTGTGCTACGTAACACGGTGAGCATATCAATAAAGTTCGATGGAAAAGATTGTATATGAAATTAATCTTGCATCTCTTCAAGCTTAATGATTCCCAACGAATGCACTGACCTGAGAAGGTTTGTTTTTGTTAAAGTCTTCTCAGGACGCCAGTTGGAGCATCTCTACCAGGGCATCGAGGAAAGGTAGTTCGCCATTTTCTTCACTTTAGATTGTAAACCTGAACGAGGGATGTAATTTATTCAGTTCGCGGAAGACGTTATCGCAGTTCCCCTTGTCTTTGCAAAATGTAAAAGTGTCATCAAAATGTCAAACTTAGAAGACTATAGTTTTTTCCGTTTTACTCGTAGTTTCGCTTCATGAAATCCAACAAAAATATAGGCCAAAAATGGTCTTAGCGGCGAACCCATAATCACATTGTCTATTTCCTCGTACATTGTATTGTTGAAATTAAACCTTACTGATCGAGTAGCAAGGTTCGTTAATTTAACGAAAACAACCCTCTACATTGAGGGCCTAAGATGGTTCTGTTGATGGTGCAGAGCGTAAAGGAACACATTGGTGTGTCTACACCCAGAGATTTCTTTTGGTGTACAAGTTCGCTAAAGGTAAAAAAGTCTTTAATACAGTAAATAGAATACATGTTGGAAACTTGTCGAGTTAATTAAGCCAACCATTTTGCCAATTCGTGATTAGTAGCGGCAACCACCAATAGACTAGAGAGGTACATTTACTTTATGAGTCTCTGGTAGCCCATACGTACGTTGTAGCGATGATTCAGTCAGTCACATTCCATTATAAGCATCTTCCGTCAGTTCCTTACTTTTCTTCAACGCCAATACCGGTTATGATCCAGTATGATCATCTATTATAGTATTCATCTTGTTAATATAGGCAGATCTACTTAATATAATTACATCATTACCTTTGTAAGACCTCGTTATCTAAGTCCATCTGTTAGAGCAAAGGGTTCTTGAAAGCTCTACAATGTTCTTTTTGGCAATCAAAATTATATCTGTCTATAGGTGTTCCATAATTGAGCATGTTAAAACTCAACTAATCATGCTTTATTGCCTTGAAGATCATCATACGACTTCGAAGAAAGATGATATAGCTGGGCGACTAATTGATTAAAGTCAAAAAATACTTACTTCGGGACAACAAATACCAACCCTTGTGATAGTACATTTAAACTATTATAATCAGATAAATTGGAATGTGAATGATTGTTTATAAATTTTCGTGCCGGTGTGGTGCCAGGTATGTGGAAAGAACCTTTGAAAGACTCATTGATCAAATAGCGCAACATATTCCATCTTTCCTTAGAAGTAAGAGCAACACAGTTCAAGATCGTTACCAGCCGAATCTCAATGCAAATCTAACAATGAAATGCGACTTAGCTATTGGCATGCATTTATTCAACAACCCTGACCGTGGCAAGGAATGTAATTCTGATTGGTTACACATACACTCAGAGGCTAGATCATCGTTTCAATTAAATGATTCAGAGGCGGTCTTAATAAAATCACGAAATTGCTTTCTATACACAGAAACGGGATTCATGTTTTTGCTGAAATTGATTTAATTAGTTTCAGTCGGGAATTAGTACTTCCGCTATCCAGTAAGTGTATCCACTATTTAAGGCTGTTTTTAAATAGAGGATTCTTAATCAAAACCGACTGTAAAGACTGTTGCTTTTTACCTTAAGTGTTATTGGCTGTTAACTACGACTACTACGATAGTTCTACCATCATCATCATGATCATTGTCGTCATCATCATCATCATCATCATCATCATCATCATCACCATCATCATCACCAACATCACCATCATCATCATCATCACCATCATTATCATCATCACCATCATCACAATTATCGTCATCATCACCATCATCATCGTCATCATCATCATCAGCATCATCACCATCGCCATCATCATCATCATCAGCAGCATCATTAGCATCATCATCAGCAGCAGTGCTATCATTTTTCATGATCATCACTCTCATTATGACTGTTTTGTAAGCTTAATTGTTTATCTTATACTATTTATTGCACAGTATACGTGGTATTTGATTTTTAATATTTTAATGTATTACGTAGGCTTGGCACAGTCAAAAATTTAGGAGGAATTATCCTTTGTGCAACTCCTCCTATTGTGTGTAATCATGCAAAACCCTGCTAGAGTGGTGACCGGAAGACCACAGACGACTGCAATGAAAAGATGACTCTCTCCTCCTCCTCCTCCTCTTTCCTGAGACTTCTAGCACAACTTCACCTCAAAAGTTTCTGTCCGCCTTCATTGTTGGTAGGTTACTAAGTTGTGCTCCTGTGTCTCTTCCCAACATGTCTGGGTATCTAAATTTCTCACTGTTCTTGGCTTTCCATAAATCTGAAACAAACTCATCCTTTGCACGATAGCAATGACCCGCAAAGTAAGTACGACGTTGACTTAAGCGCGAGCTCACTTTGGTTAACTTGCCGTAGATTCTCTCGAGAGAAGGATGTTCTCTCCATGACAGGTTTTGTACTCTGCGGAGTAGGTTAGTCTAACAACCGTTCAGTCGTTGATGAAGTCTTGCACTGAGTGTTTAAATCTCAGAGCCATATAGCAGTATGAGACTTACTGTTGCTCTGAACAGGTTAATGTTCAGTCCATCCGGAAGTTGAGATTACC
>JAAAKM020001384.1:0-14728 GCA_010016025.2 Alatinidae sp. Z8VKAUB7J3 | reverse complement strand
GAATAGGTCAAAGAAAGTTAGACAAGGAGGTCGAGATTGGAGGGCAATCCCCACTTAAACGGAGTAGACTTGGACGGAATAGAGAAGAATTGTTATTCTGTTTGAATAGTCATACAATTTCAATAACAGAGTAACCTTAATACAAAATGAATGATCAGATGATCTGTCTCGCCAGATAAAAGAACTTCAGCGTTTTTTTCACGCTATAGTTGCTTAACGGCTCAGATGGTTTTGGGGGTCTATTTTCTGCAAGCAGAAATTAGATGTGCCACAGTATACCACGCTTAAAAACGAATAGCTTCCGGAAGAGTACCCTACTTTAACCATAACGTTGCACTGCCACAAGATAAAATTTATGATTCCCCAACGACGGCAATAACTTTACCCTTGGTACGGTGTTGCATTGGAGTATTCCTTTTATGGTCTCATTCTTGTCTTCGGTGAAGGGTATAGAGATGTGCTCCAAGTATTCTGTTTCCAGTTCCTGTAAGCGCCTTTTTCTTTTCCTCAATGCCATTCTGACTATGGCCCGTTGGATGAGGCCACGTCTTTGGGTCTTTTCATTTTTCTACGCAATAGCAGACTCAGATATAAATTTTTCTACCTCGTCCAAACTTGGTTGTGATGACCTTGTTACCAGCTGAAGGTGAACGGGGTTACGCAATTCTGTAGATATTGATTGATAGGCTTTGTTTCCTGTGGACCTGGACAGCAACGTGTTGGTCTGAGTTCCTTGTAAACTGGGTGACCAGGAACGGCAGTTTACCAGCTTCGTCTGTTTTCATTGTGAACTTGATGCTGGGATGGAAGTCGTTAATATGTTCGATATTAAGTATCGTAGACACATTCAAAATTCTTATACCCTGAAGATTACGTGATGAATACGTCGAAAGCTTGGTTTATATGATATTTCGTCTTTAATGTTCAATAATCTTCGTCATCAATAATCTTCAAGATGTTTCATATCAGTATTCTTTGCCGGGCGTTGCTATTCATAACTAAATTACAATTACCAGCTGGTAAATCAATTGCACATAAAGTTAAAAAGTATAATAAGTTCCCGGTGGTGACATATTTTTTATTTCTCTAGCGTTCTTTTCAGAACAGAACTAAATATATTTTGAACGTTTCGCTGTCCCATGGTTGGTGAGATTGATTTTCCTCATGGTCGCTTTATTAAAGAGCGGCACAGCTTTTAAAAATCAGAGGGACACACAATAAGAAATCGTAGAAATACCATGTTAGGGTACTAAATATGTACCGAAAACGTCTATTATTCTATTGTAAATACGTGACTTCAATCTATTAGGAGCACAGTATTCAAATATAACAAAAGATATTTACTCGTGCGTATAGCTTTTGGTTGTTAAAAGTTTGTGAGAGAGCAACATGTTTTCGTAAATCGCCGCGACACACAGCATAAACACTTGCGGAAATCATTACGAAACATCTTCAGACGATTTCCAAGAGGCAAAGAAGATAGGGGGGAAGAATTAATGATGCTTCGTGTATGAAGTTTGGATGGTATTTTAAGTGTGTAAGCAAGGTCAAGGATTAGCCTTCGAGTGAAATGCTTAGCAACCAACTGTGATGGCATCAAACAAATCTGCCAAGAAAGTCATTAAAAAGTTTGCTAAAGAGTCATCTACACACGGTATTCGGTTTATCGTGCTTGAGAAATCGAAGCTGGTAAGAACAGCATGGCTTATACTTCTTTTAGTAGCTACTGGATTCTTCATTTACGAAATGCAGAAACTATTGAAAGCTTATTATAACAGATCTGTTTTGATATCCATCAAGAAGAAGGAAGTTAAAGAGATGACATTCCCGTCAGTAACAATTTGCAAAAGCAGTACACTCAGTCGCTCTGGTGGAGTCCAAGAGCACACTTCCCTACGGCAGCCAGCTCTTAAACATTACTACCTGACTCAGTATCATCTAATGGCCTACCGAGGGTTTCTTGCGCAGGATTACTTTCGTAATTGGCATACACTAGAAGAGGTTCGGAGAGCTACTGGAGATCCACGAAATCTCTTTTTATCAAACTTTGAGAGTTCTTGCATTTTTGGCATACATGAGTATTGTAGTTATCCACGTAACATATCAGACATTATTACGTCATCGTATGGGGGCATGTGCTATCAGTTTAATAAAAATGGAAAAGCAAAACAAAGAGATGCCGCCTCGTACTACGGGCTGACGATGATTCTTTTTGTCAACCAATCAGATTACGTTCCATTTTCAACCTTCGATTTTGGTAGTGGCATACTGTTGAAGATTCACGACGCTGGGGAATATCCCTTTCCTGATATTAATGGACTTCTAATTTCCACCGGGTTTTTAACAAGAATAGCGTTGAAGAAGGTTGTGTCCCAAAGACTTAAAAGTCCGTTTCCATCAAATTGTACAGATGGTAAGAATATTAATATATTATATCCTGGAAAATATACATCAATAAATTGCAAGCGGTCGTGTATTGTCCGCGACAGCTTGAAATCGTGCGGGAGCAGTGATCCATTGACGATGATGCTTTTGAACGAAACTGGGAAATCCAAATACAAACCTATTAGTAAAGCCACTCAGGATTGTGTGTTCAACGCTGCAGCTAAATCAACATCAAAGGATAGAAATGAATGTACGTGTCCGCTCCCTTGTAGCGAGGTGGAATATATACCAACTATTAGTCAAACAAAATGGCCATCGTCTGCTGACCTCCCGTTCTACAAATACATGTTCTCTCACGCACTAGGCTTGAGACTATCACAACTAACCGATGACTTCGTTTATAAGAACTTTCTTCAACTAAATATATACTTTGACGAAATGAGTTATGAAGAGGTACTGGAAAAAGAGGAATGGACCACTGAGAAGTTGATATCGGACATCGGGGGCCAAATGGGAGTCTGGATAGGCGCTTCATTCCTTTCGTTGTTTGAAATCGCCTCTTTTCTTGTTTGTTTGTTCAAAATATTGTGCTTGAAATATAAAGAGAGGAAAAAGAGTAAAATTACAAAGGAGCCGAAGCATGCTCTATGCATCAAGAGTCCCAAGATCAAACCGATGAAACAGACCATCTCTTTAGATAACATTATTGCTTCCAATTAAGGCTACTATAGGCAGTTCCATTGTAGAATAGATAACTAATATCTGGATGTAATTTAAAATTACAAAGTTAGATAATATAAGTGTGCATGTTTATTTTTGCTTAAAAGTGAGGATATGTTCCCCTGGTCCACACAGTGAGTGTGGTCCATGTTCTACAGTGATCTCCTTACTGGAACTGATTGAAAATTTGAGCAGGAACTGTAAATAACAAATGTTGTCCTCTAGGTGGAGAGGCTTAGCACTTTATAGTGGCGCATCGGGGGGGACAAGGAATACCCTAGTCATGCCCCCTACCAAGGATTCTCTATGGATTTAGGCTTTTGTCATTCTAACGAACGATAGACTTCATTGGTAGTTGCGCTTTTTCCCGACTTGTCAGTGAATGTGGATGTCGGTGACTGACAGAGTATGACTGTGGGAAATCCATACAATCCCCCATGTTGATGTCTTGCGTAGAGCCAAAAGTACTCATAGTAGGAGTTACTAAGACAGTAGTAACTCATAGTAAGAGTTACTAGGGCGGCAGTTTTTGTCTACGCTCAAGCTACCATATTGAGTGTCGAAATTGGCCGATTTGAAGAGCCCCTTTACAGTCAATCGCTGACACGTTACGTTTCTAGTTGAAAACAGTATATAAAAACTGCCCAACATAACGTTTTGACTCTGGTAACATTTCCTTGGTCAAAACCCTTGTTCCAAATTGAGTAATTGTTCTCGTGTACCTAAGTCAGACAGATACCAGAGGCATCATCGCGAAATAGAGTATGTTAACATCGGAGGTCACTTAGCTCAGTTGGTGGAGCGCACGCAGCGAAAGCGCACGTCACGGGTTCGATCCCCGGTGGCGACGTATTTCTAAATATCTAGTGTTCTTTTTAAAATTAAGATACCAGAAGGTGGTCGGGAACAGTCTAGTGAGTAACTGCTTGGATAGCTGCCGGTAGAGAGAGCATAAAGAGTCTAGAAAGCAGTTATGAGATAAACATAATTTAAGTAAATGGATGTTCACTATAGAGTAAAGATAAGAAATGCTGGGAGAAAATGGAAACACTACGTGCCTGATTTAGCATAAATGATGAAGAAAATACCACAATGCCAGAAAAAAAGAGAGAGGCAAATCAGGTCCCGTTCAAAGATTCCTAGTGAATATCACCTCCCAATACCGGACAAATAAAATTGTATTA
Source organism: Alatinidae sp. Z8VKAUB7J3 (assembly GCA_010016025.2). Taxonomy (NCBI): domain Eukaryota; kingdom Metazoa; phylum Cnidaria; class Cubozoa; order Carybdeida; family Alatinidae; species Alatinidae sp. Z8VKAUB7J3. The sequence continues at coordinate 10,439 of JAAAKM020001384.1, read as the reverse complement.
GTGATGACTGTAGCTAAGTGGATAGTGGACACACCACGTGCCCGTTAATAACGGTTTGGAATCCGTTAGTAGAACAAGAATTCAGATTGGTGTCATCTCTATCTTGAATCGATTCCCCGTCGCTACATTTGCAGTGCAAGTCCAGTGCCACTGGACCACCCTGCCATATAGATGGTAAATATGCTACGGGTGGGCGGAATCTGAATACCGTTAAGTGTGTGCCATTAGTTAACCCAACTCCTACAAATTTTCGAGTAAAAAGGTAAAAATTATGCCAGTAAAACCGTCTGTCATGCTTACCTTAAAAAATTTGTCAATGCGTTTGCACTAGTCATGAGACATCGAACATTGACTAAAACAAAGAGGCTTGGACTAGTACAGTAGCTCTTTACTTTAAGAAACGGTACAAAAATCATCTAAAATAGAGAGGCAATTAATATTTAAAAAACGACGCAAAAGGCAATCCCACCATCTCGACTGTGACAAAGGTATCATTAATTGATAATCTACAGTCGCAGTAGACGCATTTTAAGTCTCTCGGATAATGATGGAAATGGACGATCCTCCAGTTCACGATTACTGCTCGAAAACGAGGGTGGTGAAAGTTCAACTGACGACTCCTTCGGAGTCTGAGGGCTGGTACCTAAACCAAGTTTATTACGCAACGAAGATAGGAGGGAGTGCATTGACTGAACTGGTGTATTTCCCGCAGATGTTTGAACAAATGAAGTGTTTATGTGTTCATTCAGTGCTTCACCCTGAGGCAGGTCTGGTGTATCAAAAAATCCAGCCTTTGGAGTGCAGTTACAGCTCGGAGAGTATTGATATGAAAGATTTAACAATTTGGACTCGAGACTTGTGTCATTCAAAGATATCATATGAGAATTTTCGAGGGATTGGCGTTGATAAGGGGATGTTGTGGACGAATTAGTCTCACCGTAATACGGACCTGCATCGGGCGTTATGCTCAATAAACGTGTTGATGATTTATCTGTGCATGGTGTCCTATGACATTCGACCGTGCCCTTTTCCTTAACGGTGTTGACTGGGATGTGATCCTTAGTAGGGTCATTTAGCATGTCTTTCTTGACGGGCGCAATTGTGAGGTCTTCTTGATCAAAGTCATCTGGAATGCTTTCTTGCTCAGGGTCATCTAGGATTTCTTCTTTAAAAGGGACATCTAGGATGCCGTTAGCAGGATCAACCGGGGTGTATTCTTTAACGGGCCCGTCATGTATGTCTTCTTCAACGGGGTCGTCTACGATTTCTTCTTTACATGGGTCAATTAGGGATTGCTGTTTAACGGGGACATCTGGCAAATCTTCCTTTAGGGGGTCGTCTGATGTCCTGGTTTCTTTACTGCAGCTTCTACGTAAGCAAGAGGGTTTCATCTCTGAGAACGATTTATGTGGCGATATCCTGGGACTTTCCAAAGGGATTTCACACTGCAAATGTTTTTCGGCATTCTCCGCAAAGTTTGGAATGTTCGCAACTGGAGATAAAGTTTCATCTGTTTCGACCGAGTCTTCCTGGCGTTCAAAGTTACACTCTGTTGTTAAATATAAATAACTTAGAGAGCACGCAAGTGTACCAATGTCCTCTTCTGATATTTGTCCGCATAAGTCCTTGTTGGTCTCATTAGGTTTCTCTTCTCTTTCGGTCTGCAAGCTGGTTTCTGAGTCCGATCTTTCCTTTCCTAGATGAAAAATAAAGTTGAAAGACTTCAAATCAAATGCATTATTATCATCATTATCAGAACCACAAATGTCTTTACTACAATCGACATAGATATCCTGGTAAACATTGTAATTGTCGTCGTCGTCCTCCTCCTCATCATCACCATCATCTTCATCATCATCATCATCATTATCATCATCATTATCATCATTACCATCATTATCATTATCATTATCATCATCATTATCATCATCATCATCATCATCATGATCACCATGATCACCATGATCATCATCATCATCATCATCATAAGCAGCAGCAGCAGAAGTATATTCGCATCTTTCAATTACACGAGTAACAGAAAACGTGTCTCTCACTTGCGCCTTATATTCTAGGCATGTTTTAGCCCTTTCCTTTCTCATAAATTCTTTGGAAAAAGCTGTGACCAGTGTGTGGCAAAAATGTTTACCAAAAGTAGTCTGTTACTTAAAGCAATATTTCAATTTTGTACCACAAACCAACTTCTTAAATAATGTGCGAGTTGATTTGTAACAATGCCGTAGGAAACAACTTCGACTAATCTCACATCATCATTCCATGTTCTAAAGTAAATGTTATATTTTCTACTGTTAGGAAATACCTTTCTTGCAGTTCTTTTTCTTTGACTGCTTCAGCTGTACGAAATCCTCGACCAGGTTCTGATATGTCGCTAGGATGAGCTACAAAGATTTCATTGTACGAAATTAAAACTTTACAAGAAATGCGTACCACAGAGTCTAGTATTGGGAGCCATAGGAGCCACGTATACAGAACCCATAGTATATAGTTTAGACGAACTCTGTTGTCTTGGCTGGTGACAAAGCGCGTATTAAAGAACCACGGCAAATGGAAAACGCTGAAAATAATACTAACGTACAAAAATTTGTGGGGATGGCATATATCCTTAGAAACTGTAAAGACTGTTGCAAATACGTAGTAAAAATTCAAAAACGAAGAAGATATGAAATAAATTAAATAAAAGGGCATTTGAAATAGAAATACGGTAAAAACAGTTGCAAAATGCCCTTTGAAATGAAAACACTAACGATAATTGCTAGTGCATGCTTAATCTATCAATGAACAAGAGGCTTTTATTGCTCTTGGTAAAATCTTTTCCCTGTATTTTTAGAATGGCTATCGGTGTACACCTGACATTTCGTGATTTTTCCTGACTTCGCGTATGCAGTGTGACGTCAATTTGATCTGAAAGGTTTGATACGTTTGTATAGGTTTGCTTCCAAGTGACACGCAACTTGCCACGTGTCACCCCGATGGGAATCGCAAATTCTCCCATCATGACTATTTTAAAGTTTTGTTTTAATCTGACAGAGAAAACGTTCCTTAGGTTCACTTTTTAACTTAATGCACAAAGTTTGATCAAATCCAGTCCTAACGACGTGTGTTTAAATCATAAGAACATCGATCAAAACGCAAAATTGAGTTTCCTTACGTTTCAGTTTTCCTAATATGCAAACGACGGCTGCATATATTGTTCGTCATTAGAATAATTCATAAAAATGCTACATGCACCAAAGAAAACTCACGTTAAAACTAAGCGTAATAACGACAACGTAAACAATGATGTCACAGGGAAACGTGATGACTTCATGATAAATTGGTTTTTATTTTACTCCAATAGTCTTAGTTTAAACTTGCTTTTGGTCTAGTTTAACGACCGAAAGAAATACTTAAGTTTCTTCAAAAAGCCAACATGGAAAAATGACACTGGTCTTACAAAGACCATAAAAACCTAGTCATTGTGATAAGGTTAAGAAGCAAAAAGTATATCAGGGCCGTATTTTCAGCCTATTTTTAAGGCACGGCACGTTTTAGAACTTAAAGATCCACAGGGAAACAACCCAGCCTGGCAAACAGCACCATTACAAACGTAAAGAGTCCGATAAGCAGCCAGCAATTCACTGAAGCGAAATCCAAATTCGGGGGAAACTTATGAACTATGATTTATGAATTAAATCTTACCGCTTCCTGACAGCCCGAACTGTTAAACTCTTGGTGCCTAGATTTTTAACTATGGGTTTCCCTTTCAGGCTGAGGTGCTCAACAGTGGTAAATAATTGTCAGTAAAAATAGATAATAATGTCTATAATAATGGAAGTTTATTTGGGCAATTTAACACTACACATCTGCCCATCTGTTGTTGAAAAACACTGCATTGGAAAATAAAAGGCAAATAAAGAACTTAATTGAATACGAACAGGGGAAGAAAGGGCGTATATTGAAAATGAATATTAGGAAACGCGATCTAACCACACAATTCATGAGGTCATATGTAAACGCAGAACGAAATAGACGCAGATACTAATACCTGTTGGGATTCCAGAGTGACAAAGGACGTTGGACACCATTTCAAATAAATTGGACTTTTGTCTACATCTAATGACCATTCAACTTCACAGAGAGGAATTCCTTGATGACATCTAGTTTTGATAACTCTGTAGAAAAGCGCAAAACGAATAAAAAGGAGATAAAAATTTCAGTTAAGTAGTAGGCAGGGATTCAGTAAAACCATTCCATAAAGAGGTAACTAGGTGTCAACGCAAGACAATCGATATTATCTCACTATCTTATTTCACTTTCCAGTAAGCAAGTAACAATGATTGAGAAGAAAGCTTGAGGAACACTAGCCTCTTTGGCCATGCCCGCATCCCCGCTCATACCCAATATGTAAGATATATTGCACGTGTATGTAGGTTTCCAAACGAAACGATGACAAAGAAGATGTTGTTTGCAATAGCAATGCGAAAACACTACCGAGGCCATTGGATAAACACATCTAAGATATTGAATCTCTCAATTGAGCAAGCAAAGAGAACAATTCCAAAGAGAGCTGGTTTCGATGCATTGATTTTACGGCAGCTTAGCAATGCAGCTGCGTGGTGACACGTTTACTGTTGGAGGAAAACACAGGACAGGACAGGACCCATTCTGAGACACCAAAGCTCTCAAGTTACCAGAAAAACATTAATCACCATTACACTACTTGTCATTATAACAGGCCTACCCATCTTACTTAGGAAACGTTATCACTAAATCTTATAACACCGAAATAAACTCACTAAAACAAAGCATGATGGGATGGACCATGGTGCATTTGGAAATTCTTACTTCGAAATTTTCTTACATGTACAGGTTCCCATGATTCACTGTTATTAACGTTTTGCGCAAGCGTACATTATGGTGCTTACGTTCGGTCGGGGAAGAGCTCTGTTTGCAAGGTCACAGTGCAAGACTTCAGAAACGTGCAAGCTTAATGATTACAGGGAATATTTACGCATGTTTCAAAGTAATTATTTCAGCAGAGTTTAAGCGTACAGTGTAACAATGAGTACCCAGTTTGTGATGTCTCAGTCAAGTATAATATAAAAGCCAATGAGCATATTTGGTCATGTCTGTCAGTACTTTCGTGTGCATATGTCTCGTCCAGCTAACACATATACAAATACACACAGACAATTCAATAAAAGTATGAAAAAACTGGAATGAGAAGCATACGAAATAAATGCAGAGTGCCAGAAGTAAACTTGCCTCAATGGCTTTAGAGGAGAAACTTCCTTCTCGCCTTCGAGTCTTCTTTCCAAATAAGTCATCGTTACACAAGGAAGAACCTAGTGAGGTAAAATATTCTTTTGTGAGAAAGGCAACAGATGTTAATACACAATACTGTACTCGCATTTGCTAAGCATAAAGATCAGTGGGGTGAAAATATTAAGGCACATACCATAAATTCTTAAAAAGAGGTTTTCACCGTAAATGTGAAAGGGAGATAGCTCAATTGTTGTTACTCTAATTTGCCAAATCTCTTATATAGTCATGAAAAGAGCAGCCATAAAGGCACGTTGATTGAGCGGTATTGATATTTTTATGTTCCTTTTATAATCGAGTTTGTGTTTGTGTGCGTGTGCGTGTTTGTGTGTGCGCGCGCGCATGTGTGTGTGTGTGTGTGTGTGTGTGTGTGAGAGAGAGTATATGTGTGTGTGTGTGTGTGTGTATGTGTAGGGGGGTGGGGGTGGGTACTTACTTTGTATTTATATACCATTATTTTCTTCGTTTACCTGACATACAAAAGTAAACCGGAAGAAGAAATCCGCTACAATTCGTATTAGAAGAAATTTGTCTCCAAGCCTTCATCGTTTGTAAGTCGGCATCAATCACTACTCAGTTGGGTTTAAATCTAAGCGGAAAGTCCGGTTTACACCATTTTAATCGTACTATAGACCCGAAAACGCAAACGTTAGCAGAAACTTTATCTACCAGTAAAAGATCAGCACAAAAGTAAGGAAGAATTGAGATAAAGAGTTAATACAAGTACTGCTTTCTTAAACTTACTAGCATATGTGGAAATACGAAATTATTAATTAGTAAACCCCCGCTTTTCTTTGTTGATTTAGTATGACGATTATATCATTGATATTTTTTTTTTTATTCTATTAAAGAGGCCACAATTTTATAATCTTCAAAGTGTAAATGGGATAGGTTTTTCAGCCTCTCGCCAACAGCCCGGGAATAATTTCTCCCTGTCCCGTCAACACGAAGCTAAGGGATCTTATACCGAGAGTTGGAAAAATCTGCAAACCTTTGAAAGTGTATATTCCTCCGGCCAATCCAAATGGTCCAAGCAAAACATCATAAGTCCTCTTACATTCGGATAAGTCCACTTTAATTTACCTTTGACGCTGCCCAAACTGTCCTTGGGAACCAGAAATTCTTCAATCACCTAAACAACATGGTATGCAAGAGGACTTGTGAATCTTCAGGGGACAAAAAACTAGCAAATTTTATACTACAGATAGAAACGCATAATATTGAATATGTAGCTGAAACAATTTATTAGTAAGATGGAGACATCAGCCAATTTCCACATAATCATGACTGAAATAAGTATATGATCATTCGTCTATCAATTATGTAACACTATATCGAGTAACTATAGAATGCTCTCTCACACAATGAATTGATAGAGTGAAGCAATATGTACCAATCCCAAAATTTAAGGCTGCGAGACGGCACTTTTTTTTCCTTCTAGACGCGCGTTATACAAAGAAGTAGTTGGCACCCATACCATACAACTAGAGGAAACTCCACTATGAATCCATTACCATGTCACGTCAACAGGAGGAGGTTGGTAAAGTTTAGGTTACCCTTCTTGGTCGTTATTATAACAGGCTGTGACAGCCACGACTGTTTCTTGATTCTAGCGCAACGGTCTCCTTCTCACTTACTGTTGGTCATAGCGTTGCAGTTGCATTGCCTTCTCTACAGTTACTGCTCTGTGCGCAGTGCATGTTTTAAATTGGATCAATGGAAACATTGCCCTATTCCTGCAATAGTCCTCCATCAAATGGTGCTAGGACTTCTCATCACGCGACAATTCATCACAGCAACAATCCATAGCAGTGACAATTCATCACACAGGCTATTCATCACGCGTCAATTCAACACAAAGACAACCCATCATGCGGCTATTCATCACCTGGATTTATTTATTTATGCCACCAGATTACAAAAAATATACTTGCAGGCTAGATACTGCACTACTTTTAAATATGTTAAAATGTCAGTTTCACCTAACACAACTGACGTAAAAGAATGCAGGCGACACTGAGAGCCGATCATAGAGTATAGATAAGGCAGTCCAATGCCGCTCGCTGTGCCTCCCACTGGGTCGAACAAAAGTTGATCATTAAATGTTGACGGGAGAGAATCACGTGGACAAAGAGCTTGCTTAGGGGTATTCCTGGTAAATAAAAAAAGTGTGCTTACTACCAAAATAACAAGTTACTCAAGAACATAATGGTGTCATCTTCAGGTGATGAATTGTCTGATAAAGGATTGTCGTTGTGATGAATCGTCACGTGATGAATTGTCGCGTGATGAAAAGTCACCCAACCCATCAAATTAGAAAATTTAATACTTCTCTAGAATGAAAGACCACATAAATAGAGTAAATTACCACTGTGTCTCAGATTTAGTTGCTTATAATAACGCCAGATAGTACAATGATGCTACAGAACGAATTACATTCAATTATGACACACATACTCTCTGTAATGTATCGGCGTAAGCGATTGAGAATAACAGGATAAATTATGTATGAAAATTACGACAACCTTAAGTTTACGACCTCCGTACTTGGTAAGAGGATTCTTAAATACTTACTTTTGGATTTGGGAAATCTTCGTCTTTCAGAGATTTCCTAGAGTAGCAAAAAGGGTGGTTTGAAAGAAGCATTATAGTGTATTTATTATTCCCGCTACGCAAAGCAAAACTTTATAACGAGGTGAATATTTTTCAATTAAGAACACATCGAAGTACAGAAGGCAAAGCATCAACTTTTCAAGCAATAAGATGTCAGGTAAAGACTGAACTAACGAATTGCATACTTCTCAAGTACTGTGCTTGAAAGATTCAAAACGTTGCCATTATATTACAGTATTACAGCAGCACTTTCGCTTTAGTTCTAGGTGAATTTCTGCTTGTAATACCATCAACTCCCGTTTTTCGTTTCCAAGAAAACTTGATTCACTGATAACTGTCTCTCATAAACCGCCCCCAGGTGTTAAGCTACATAGTCTGTTTTCACGACTATACCGGCCATGAAAACCTTGTTGCTTCACAGATTTAGACGATCATTATCTAAATCTGTGATTGCATCTTCGCTGTGGAAATTTGCTTGCTTGCGAGTGGACATTTTGTTCAATACACAATTAATAAAATTAGCCAAAGCGAGGGTCGTCTTTAGTTTCCCCCAAAAATTCACCAATGCAAAACAAAAGCAGAGGTAAAATCAGTACAAGGTCAGACACGAAATTTGTCGTAAAAAGTCAGTACTACTAACACTTCAGCAGGGTTGTCTGAAGGCAAGGTGTTATTTATAAGAGATTTCAAAATGTAACCGTTATCCTGAATCCAATACTTTCAGAGTTGCTTAATTTTTGTTCATAAGCTTTGCTGCCATTCGTCCCCTTTGGATACCAAAGTTGCGTTTGATTAGTTTCACCTTTGTACTTGATTAGTTTCGCTATTGTACTTGATTGGTTTCGCCATTGTTCTTGATTATTTTCGGCATTGTAGTTGATTAGTTTCGCCATTGTACTTGATTAGTTTCTCCGCTGTACATGACTAGTTTCGACAATGCACTTGATCAGTATCGCCTTTGTACTTGATTGTTTTCGCCATTGAGCTTGATTAATTTTGCTATTGTACTTGATTAGTTTCGCCATTGTACTTGATTAGTTTCAACACTGTACTTGATCAGTTTCGCTATTTTACTACATTATTGTAGCCATTGAACTTGATCAATATTGCCACTGTACTTTATTAGTTACGCAAATATCGTAGGGTTGCTAATGGTAAAACATAATATAATCGATAAATAATATATGTTCACTTACTGTTTACTGGGTTAAAAAATCCTTATCAAAATAGTTTGGCTTTGATAAAATACTTATACCAATGAAGGGTAAAATTCTGTTGTTTTATCTCAGGATGATTTTACGTATGCTCTGTATATTGATGTTGTGAAAAATACGTGGAAGGGCTACTTCTGTATCTTGAAGCATTAGAGACGGAATGGCAGCCTATGGCCACGGAAAATATAGTAGAAACATTTTCATAGCCTCCTTGCCTCATCATTGATTTCTGATTACCTTAAGTTTTTTTTAACGGGTAAAGGATTAATAGAAAGACAAAACCATTTTAATAATTTGATCAAATCAGTTATATGTTTAAAAAGACAGCCTTATCTAAATTGACAAATTGAATTGAAAGAAAGTCACACAATTCGCACGAAAGTTAAAGTACCATTTGTGATCCAAAACACGCATGTAAAGTCTACGAAGATAGGGTGTTCTGTATTTAGAAGTAGCTTTATGAAGCAATAATTCACGCGCTTGCAAAGTGCGCAGGTGAAATGTATTTTGAGTGTGTGTGTGGGTACGCGTGTGTGTGTGCATGTGTACGTGTGCATCTAGTGTGTGCATATAGTGTGTGTTTACACGTGTTTATGTGTGCACGTGTGTGTATATGTGTGTGTGCACGTGTGTGTGCATGCGTGTGTGTATACGTGTGTGTGCACGTGTGTGTGTGTGTGCACGCGTGTAAGTAGACGTCTGTGTGTACACGTGTGTGTGTAAAAGTGCGTGTGTGTGTACGTCTGTGTATGCATGTGTGTGCACGTGTGTGTGTGTTTTATATTTCTAGCATAATCGTCATGGTCAAGCACTCTTCATTCTCTGGAGGAAGGCAGTATTCTAATTCATAAGCCAGGTCTCAAAGATCTGTGCAGACTTTCAACTTATTCGACCCCGTGTCGTAGAAATAAGGTATAACAAAGGTGATCGCGCTGGACATCGTTTTTGAACATGGTGGTTTGTATAACGTAACCACGACAAATGTGAATACGTCTGCCACAAAAACTGTACTTTGAAGCAGGTAAGACTAATCAGTGATCAACGAGTGTCACTAGTATCTTTATAAATAATAGCATGGGATACACCTAGATCCTCCAATTACTCTTAATGGTCCTCTTCATTTCTACAGAAATAGATTAGCAGCTCTTATTTGAATTAAGGATCGGTAAATAAAATTGACCTTTATCAACAATACAGGCGCTAATATTCAAGGCGTTGAGCGTCCGTGTTGCCAGGATATCTTTATGGTTAAAGCATACAGCTAAAGCACTTTCTTGTGGCAAAGTAGATATT
>JAAAKM020001383.1:0-14728 GCA_010016025.2 Alatinidae sp. Z8VKAUB7J3 | reverse complement strand
AATTTAGAATTTTTTACCTCTTGCAAAAGGAGGGGGAGAATTTTTTTATATCCAAACCCCCCTTTTTTTTATTTTAAACCGGGTTACCCCCCCTATATGGGGGATTTTAGTTGGCCCCCCCCCCCCCCCCAAATTTTTCGCCTTCTTTTCAATTCCATACTCTTCCAATTCCCTCATTTATAAAATTCCAGGAAATTTGCCAAGTGTTAAAGAGAAGAGTGGATTTGAAATATTAGTTTTGGCAGACACTAGAGAGAGAAAATGCCCACCGCTGTGTCACTGGGAGCTAAGTCCCCAAAAGATTAATAGCAAGTTTTTAAGTTTGCAACTTAATTATTGCCCCAGCTTTGCCACTTAAGGGTCAATGAGGAAATGAAGACTCTGTGGCTTCGCTGTCTACTGCGCAAGCGCGTTCTTTTTCCGAGCACCGCCTCTCATTGATTAGGGAAAAGACGTTGAGTAGTGAAATTGTCAAGTTAGCATTACGTTTGAGCAGTGAGGTTATTCCAAACTTTATTTTGTCAAAAATAGTTGTATCTAATCATCGATCATATTCCACTGTTGCGTGTGTTATATACAATTCCATTTTTGATCTTATTGCATTGTTTAGCTCGAATCAGTGTGATGCATTGAGGTGACAGAACAGGAATCCTACCGTTTGGAGAGACGCCGTCGTTTGTGGATAGATACGTTTATGCAAGAAATCTCGCGCAAATAAAGAGGAGATGTGCACTGTTGAGACAAACTGGTCCGACTCAACGCTTGTGTAGATCGCAAGGATTGTTTCGACGTGAAATAATTTATCGCCTCCGTTGTAACAATGTGGTTACCGGTTTTTCTTTTTGCATGGTTTGTATAATTAAAGTATAAATAAATCCGATCGTTATAAGGCATACGATTACTAACAGACTTAAACTTGTTTTTGCTGCTTCACTCTTTATTGCGCGCGTTCGGCGCTGTACCTGTAATATGAAATATCGCTAAATTTGTTCAAGCATGACGTTTGTTGGAAGGTCCCAGCCACCCTTAACGTCGAAGGTTACCATCCCAGGCTCTTGTATTATCACTAAAGTGCCCGAACCAACCCGTAATGCTGTCGGACCGAAGGGTGAAACAAGGCAGTCTACATGCCGGACGCCAAGATGCGAAAAATTGTTAGGTCTGCTGGCCAGGTGGCGAATCGAGCTGTATTTGATTCTTGTAGGGCAAACTTAAGTTTTCATGAACTTGGGTACAGCGTCCGTTCTCAGCAACAAGCTGCTTCGATGGTAAGGGGCTCCCCTGCTATAAGGTGCATGCTTGAACCATGGCTGCGGCGCAGAGATGCCATTCATTACAATGATAGTGCCGTAGTTACCGTAGGTTTTCGTCATTCCAAATCTTTATGGTTAAATTTGACAACTGCCGGGTTTAAGCCATATCCAGCAACAAACTTTCGCACTAATCAGAAATTGGCACTGCCATGCCAATTTCTTTCTCCAAAAACACTTGACTCGATGTTGTATAATCTTTATTTCGTTACGTACGGAAGCATGAAATTGTTTCACAGTCAGAAATGACCTAAACATTTCAATAGCATGGCTAAAGAGTATTTTGTTATTCCAAGTTGACTGCCGATAAAAGTTCTCTGTTGAGCTTAGCAGGGAGGGGGTCTGGTAGTGAAATGGAGTATGATGGTTTTGATAGTGAATTTGTGAAGTTTGACTACCAACATACAGTGATAGAGGAAAAGATTTAAAAAATTGTAAATAGTAAACAACAAAAAAGTAAGGCTGTCCTTGATTTTATAACATAAGACAGGCAGGAATCCACAATACCGAAGCAAAGTTTCTGTCCAGGAATCACCAATCGGTATGTTTTGTTGATAAACCCGGGGAAATGGGTCGTGTTATCAATCAACGAGGTTAGTGCACGATATCGTAAGAGGAGGAGCAACGCTTACTACTTTCTGGAATTTTCCACTCACAAGATAAGTTGTTGTAAGGCAGTGTTCCTTAAAAATATGCAGTACTTTCAGTAAATTTGTATCTCAACAATGGAAGCTTGCCCTTTCTCCGTGTATTTTCGTAGTGTTTTCCTGCGAGTGCTGAACATGTCCTTTCCCCGCGAGATCATCGTTCTAAAGGGGGTGGGGGTGGGGGACTTGTTTTGGAGCCACATGCCAAAAATTTGCAGTTGTCGCTGCAGTTTAAGGTTATGCACCCAATTCATAAATAGATATAGATTTTATTTTGGAGCCCTTCGCAATGGCAGACACGTAGCAGATTATAAGGGCATTACAGGCAAAAATTCGCCCTTTCTCGCAAGGGTTTTAAAACACAAAATATTAATATCATTAATAGTAACATCTATGTAAATAATTAATGCTGTTGCTTAAAGTAGCTAGTGTCTTCAAGCATATTTGGGTGGATTAATAATCTTTTCTACTTACTGAGTAATATTATTGGGGGCAACTGCACCCCTATACTGCCCCTTCCTCTAGATGTTGACCCAGTAATTGTGCGTTAGCCTTCTGCCGATACTAGCGATGTGAAAGCTATACCTTCTCGTGTTTAAACGCTAGTTTAGCCACATCCCCACACCTCACTAAGGTGGGGGGGGGGGGATCATTTTCATTCTCCATCTCGATCCCCCTTGTAAGAGCAGAAAACCTGTTTGTATTCACATCACTACCCACCATCGGTCCTATTTTGCTACCGGTTAATTAAATCACGATAGTTTTGAACCCCGGTTGTATTCGACGGTCGTAAGTCAATTCGACCCATTACTGCGACAGAGGTGGCCAATTTTGAAAGAATTCCGAGCCTTCGCTGGAGATACACCTAAGATTTTGCCTAAATTTGAGGCTCTTTGTCGCAATAATGGGTCGAATCGACATAGAACAGTTGAATTCGACGTGCGCAGACATAACAAAGAGTGGCTATGATGTTTGCACGAAGACAAAGGGAAAGTGTGGTACACGCGAGCAAAAGCAACAACAGAACTTAATATAAGAATGTCTCTAAAGCTTGAGCACCAAAGCGATCCAGGTAAGAAGGGGATGGTGTGGTGTCAGACGCTGTCCAGACAGGGCTATAGTTGCGGGAGGGGGTTGGTTGGGACATGCTTTCCCTAGTATAACATATGCCTCACTGAAATGCATCTTTCATCCTTTTCAGGAGTCAAATGTAGGTAATTTACAGGTCTACTGAAGTGCAGTTTTGTAGAAATTTCCTACTTTCATTGTCCTCAGAGCCTGATTACGCTCCAAACATTACGTCTTATACTTTTCACTTAGCACGGCGCCTCCCCAAAACTGACCCCAGAGCTGTCACGGCAAGAGGAAAGCATTTGATTAGGTGGGCTGGGGGGATGGGCAATTGTAGCATATACTGAGCCAAGAGGAGTTTTCTATGATACGGCTGGTCATGTTGATTTTCGTCGACAATAGTTGGAAATTTCTGTTATCGATATAAATCACGAGAAAGAATTTCAGACTTTTTGGACATCGTAAGTTTGTTCACAGAACGTTTGTCGCATATCTTAAAAAGAAGGGAAATCTCTGGCCCACGCCTCGACGTTCGAGATTTTTAATTGTGGAGGACTTCAATATCGTCAGTCATAGCAGGTAGCAGAGCGACCAAATGGGATCCGTTATGTGTCAACAGGCGAAATGGGCCCTGGCTTTAACATGGATTGAACTTCATTTGTATTAGTATGTTTACAACTACATGGAACATCTTACGAAATTAGCAATTAGCAGAGTGGCATCTTTTCTGAATTTATATATGAAAGAACTAAAGGCTAACAAGGCGTTATTCAACGATTTAGGTTCAAGTAACAAGTGGTACCATAGAAGTTAGTCAATCGGGACATGTTCTTAGCTAAATCGTTGTTACATGCTTTGTAACAGTTTTTCGAATTTTAGCCGGGTCGCTACTTTCAAATGTTTCCTAGGAATTTAATAATAGAAGCTTCCATTTTGAGATGCCTGACGCCCCGCTACACCCCATCCCTTCCACACAATATAACACTAACTTGAAAATTAATGGCTGGCGGATGGATTGACGGGCACTGGTTCTTGGCAGTTTTAGTATGGTACGCTTTGTTTTAATACTACAATTAAGATTTTCAAAGAGCGTATTATTTAACTTTCGGGTCAAGCCATTTAGAATGAGATATTCCTTGTCTTAAAAAGTGGAAATTTAGAAGAGATTTTGCATCATATCACGGCTTACTCCGGCCGTCAAAGAGGAAGCGGGGGAATGCAGACAACAAACACTCTTGCTGCAGGATTTGTAATGAAGGCAGAATCAATGTAGCTGCTATTCAGGACACGCTTTTTATTGAAAGTGGCGGCGCCGCGTGGATTCGGATGGTTCCTCAAGTAAATGTGGCACGTGGATGGCTTCTTCCTGCGATATGCCGTAAGTCCCCTTCAACGCGTAACTGCCAAATCTTGCAAGTTCATAAATATCAATAACTGAAACCAGTACGACTCCGTTTCACTCTGAATGCGCAATACAGTGTGCATGCATTAGTATCATGACTGCAAGGAGGAAGACGCGCATGCTTTTACACGTTAGTGAGAAACGTAATCGTTTTCGATTGCATAAGCGCATCCCTCGCTGGATTTGTGACTTTCAATGGAAACACTATTTTGTTCTCCTTGTAAACATCTTATCAAAGAAACTACCCACGATTTAACATAACGCTAATATCTATTACACGGCTTAGCTGATTTGCACTTATTGAATGAGGTTGATGCCAAGGCGAGGCTGCGGGATGCTGAAACAAGGGGGCGCGCCAGTGCGATATCTCGTAAATGTACATATCCAAAATTACGTTTTTAAGCAGCATGATCTATTGTACAATAAATTGGGCAACCAGGGTACAGCAGAAAAAACTGCAGTCTAACATTCTAGCTTTGAGAAGGAAAAGTTGCAAAACGAAAGTGAGCATTCTTCGTGATATTTGATTCTTCTGGCAACTACCTAAACTACGTACAATTTCAAGTTTCCTATTTAGGGATCACACTAGTGTGATCCTTGTACTCGGCTACAGCATCCCCTTTATTCTCTGGTTTGTAGTTCCACTGGTTATTACAAATCCAACTATGGAAACTGAGTGTTTGTTCCGTTGGACCACGATCGCAGCGTGTGCGTATTTCCCAGGTTTTGAGAGTCGCCTCAGCAGCCCTGCACTCGTAGCGTATTGGTACACGGCTATGAATGAACAAGTAGTACGACCTATCAATTTAACTTATCCTAATAACAGAGAAGGATGGAAGACTATGATCTAGTCTTACATTTATAACGGGTGTGAATAATACGCCTATCACTTACTCGTACCTTTATAGCAAAATGTGAATAATATCGCTATTACTGTTACTCTACATGTTAATGCCAAAAGTGAATGATACCAATACTACTGAATTGTATATCAATGACAGATACAAGTGAACAGTCTTATGAGAGGCACTTTTTGGTCCAGTGCTCCATCCATTGCCATACTTAATAGGAGCATGAAGGTTTACGTTCTATATACGATCCAACGAGATTTAGTTCGTGTGATGCAAATACAGATTTTGTAGCGTAGACCAGTTTAGTTCTTATCATCCTTGATCGTCTTGCATTGACATTACTAGTGCTGCTTGGAGCTTCTCATCGTCAGTCATATCCTCGTCTATTTGCGAAAAAAGAAATCAAGTTAGAATGTACTACTCTATTTCCTAGAAACAGATATCCAGTCTTTCGGAGGCTTCACAAAATAAAAAAGCTTTAGAAATAACCAAACCATGTCAAACTTTGACGATTAGAGCGTGTTCGCTATTGTGGCGACGCTTAAAATACTCCGAGTCAATATATCGATTACAGCTTACATGCCTCTTATAATACGTTTTTAGCATAAAAAATGTCTACAAGGCAATGCAGTATCCATTACGGCAATTCCGTGACCTCTTATTGCCCTTTGGTGCAGAATATGCTAGTTTTGTTGTTTGATTCTCTACATTATGTCGAGGCCACGACAAGGGAGTTGGGAAACAGATACACATAATGTTGTTTCACTTAATATTTACCAAATTTCTTACAAAGATTATGAGTGCAAGCAATTTATAAACTTCGGCTCTAAAGACAACACAGTTGTGCCCTAAAGTTCTACAACCCTGATCCTCTTACTCCATATAGGCTTGTGTCCCATTACGAATTTTGCCGACGTGAGTACAAATCGATAGTCCGCGTAAAAATTAAATCGTATGGACTGGAGCGAGCATATTAAAATAAACATCCCCATATAAGCTGCATAGGGGACTATCAAAGAAGTTATATAGAGGCCTGGTTTACACATCGTAACTTCTGATAGTGAGAGATAAGATCAGTGTTGCTATCCGTGTAGGTCTCTTGTACACGCATCCCCATACGCACATACTTAAAACAGAATATCCTGTCAGTATGTGATGGCTTACCGAGGCAAACATAGGAAGAGTAATAACTATTCCACTTTTGGTGGCTTGTCCTAAATTCAACATGTTGTCCTGACAAATATTTAGTCCTCTAAGACCCCTAATGAGAAGCGGGGCCGATTATAAAATTTCCCTACATAAACTGAAAAAACACCAAACAGCTACGGCGTCACAGGGCAACACCCCTCAATTTAAGACTACCGAGCAGCGAGGCAAGCCATGAGATCGGCTCAGCTACACAGTAGCACTGCATCTCACAGATCTTTGAAAGGATCTGTAATCAATGACAACAGATACTGGGATATATCATAATACTACATCCATTCCTTGCCAAAAGGCCGAGAAGTGATTTTTTAGACCAAACTTCCGCAATTAATCGAACTTCGTTTCTGTCAAACCAGAAAGTAATTTGTTTTTGAAGTGCCATGTTTCTATATAACAAAATAATTGGAAAACGCGAATAACTTTCCAAAATTAAGACTTACATTTTTTGCTTGAGGCTGCCTCACTCGTCGTCTTGGATTCATTGTTACTTGAGGAAGCCATCCCTTCGGAACCGTTCTTACTACAACGAAAAAATTGAGAGAACAGTATATTAAGTTTTCTCTTCTTAGCTTTACACTTTTCAGAGGCTTCAACATATTTGAATTAAGCTTTCCTGAAAATCCACTTGGTTTCTACGCAGAATCAGTATATCGTACGTGAGTGTGGTAATAGCAGCAGACTCATAGGAGATTAAGGTTATGAGATCCAGAAAGTTCGAGTCGTGCTGTAATATATCTTAGCAACATATGAACTCTATTATGCTTCAGCATACAAATGTGCAAAATTGGGGCAATTAGTGCGAATTATGACAAAAAAGGCGTAAGTGTCGTGTGTTACTACAATGTGGTATTACTTCACAGTTTATGGTAAGAAAAACAGGTACGTGAGTGTGGTAATAACGGCAGACTCCTAGGAGATTAAGGTTATGAGGTCCAGAAAGTTCGAGTCGCGCTTTAATATATCTTAGCAACATATGAGCTGAGGAGTAATGTCAGTTGTAAAGCCCCTTTGAAGGTGTCAGGTACAAGTGAGCGCTGTCTAAATGCATTGTACATTACTCACTCATCGATTATGACACATCACGGTAACTGTGTGGATAATATGCTCCATTAAACAAGAAGCCGGATCCTTAACATGGACCTTGAACACTCCTCAACCATCCCTTTGGACTTAGACTCAGTGACCATAATGTTAAATTCTCTACCTTAAACCAGGCTCAAACTAAAAATTTGGCCGATGGTAGTACTGGCGCTCTTGTAGGCCACTCCACTTATTTAATTAAGCTTAGACTAATTTAAACATTTCACCGCCAACATACTCATATGATCAAATTTCATGAATAGTGGCCCCTCTCCATTTCTGGCGCCAAAATGCAATACAATAATTTTCTCGTAAAATGAAAACACACTAACTTAGCATTTTTGATAATACCGGACGAAAACGGGAATGAACTAGTAAGTTAAATGTGGCAGAGGCAAGCGAAAGTGATATCGACAAGAAGCCAAGAAGGAAACTACAACTTAGACAATTTTAAATGAGAGATATTTTTGTACGTTTGTGCCAGAGTTTATTAGCGTTGTGACTTCCAGTGTACAAAGACCGGACTTGTCGTTCCTTTTTTTGCGTCTTACCTATAGTTTGTCGCTGTTGTTTTCACCATAATATTTACAAAATTGTTCCCTTTTCTAAGAAGTAGTTAAAGATCTGTTTTATACCTAGAAATGAATCAAGGTATAAACTTCATATATATACTTTATTCGTCTCAAGCAATTTATGTGGCACGAATGCCACTTGTGACACAACAAAGAAACTATTGACATGCTTCTGCTGTTTTTGACTCAATTTCTTTTAGATGTTACGCTTATAATAACAGAGGTAGTTTCACGAAGACAGAATGCTAAGGATAATCAATCTCCACTTACGTGTTACTACTGAAAACTCTTACCTGTCGAAATACATTAACCTTCTCTTTCTTAATTCTTCAGAGCTTACTTCTGTTTCTAGACAACAAAAAGACAGATATTGGCTGGAATACATAAAAAATAAGCTAACCATGAGCTCTCTTGGCTTTCAGAGCACTGGCGAGCAGGTGCGCTCTGGCACTAAATATTTGTAAGCAAGAACAATCTTTCTCGACTTGAAAGCATTTTCGCATACTGGCGACTCCTACGATATTTGCTAGATAGCTGGGGAGTTACATCGGCAGTTTAAAGAAGTCTTCATATGTTCATTTGAAATTAAGAATAATATAGTACCGCTTCCGTATGGGTTTGATAAATATCTAGGATCATAGCAGAGGCTGCTATAGAGCTTTAAGAAGGGAGGGATTTTTCCGAAATCGTCTAAATCCTTTCGAGGTTTACAACTGCTTTGAGGTTTGAAAGGCCACATATTTTAAGGATTATGTAAAGTTTCATAAAGGAATGTCATCATCAAAGAACAAGGAGCTACAAAATGAAATAATCAAGCCCTGGTTACTGGCCGATCTGCACTGCTTCTGGTTACCAGTTCTCAAAAAAAAGTGCATGGAACAGATAGTTTCCCATTTATGCTTGCTGAACGTATCCTGCACAATGCAACAACAAGGCTTTGATGAACAAATAAGGCAAATCATCTCAAAAAACTAAGAAGGCTTTAAGAACTACTCCAGGAGGCTTTGATATAGGCTCAAATTCGACCTTTCTTCATTAATTTTTGGTTAAGAAAATCAATGAAGCACACAACGTGATCGGGCAAGAAACCCCGGATAAACGAACCACTCAAGATTCGACGAACTAATAGCCAACAGCTTAGTGCGACTTTATGACTGCAACACATGGAGAGGGCTGACCTGAGTTGTCTTTCCGAGGATGACGGACATTATGGGTCAAAGAGCAAAAAATTTCCTACATTAAAACATATAAAACGATTTATTATACATGAAAACGGCTCAATGCCAAGACTATTGGAAACCTAACTGTCAAAACACGTCGTAGAATCAAAGACGTTGCCGACCAATTAAAGTGTTTATGTGGAGCGGGGCGGGGGCCTTCTACAGTTAACGGTGACTTGTATCTAGTATTAGGTTTGTCCAATCACTAATGTATGTATAGGCGCAATGAGTTTACGCATGACTCCCACAAAGAGTACCCGCGAGTGATTGGGAACCTGCCAATATTGCTCCAGTTTGGGCATACCATTTGAAAAGGCCTATATAGTAAAGAATAATGATGTCATATTCCAGTGTCAGGCATATGAAGATGCACTATCACCCGTTTTGATGTCAGCTACCCTAAGAAGAGTAACAGATTCGCAGGGAAAACATCGCAGCGGAATCACTCATTCCATTTGAAATTTGTATCAATAGCACAAACTGAAGACTTTGTGTCTGACACTTCTCAGACTTTCAAACATCATATTGAGAGCGAAATGAGATGGCACAAATTTAAACTTAATTTTGTTTGGCGGTGAGCCAAGGCATGTAGACACAAATAAATTTGTCTTCTTTTGAGCCTTTTACTGTTAGTTTACATATTCTTCACGGAAGCTGATTGTTACAAAACACAACTGTACTCAACTGTACGCTTCAAATTCAGTCTGGTGGTTTCAAAAAATATCGCTGCCTTATATGATTCATCTCCCCATTTTTCGACCTCATTCATAAATTTTGTACTCTGAGAAGTGTCAGGCAAAAACGCTGATAAACAGGAAATGCAGTTTCGCTATCAATGACGTAGCGTTGAGATCTTTAGTGCACGAGATATTTGTTGAACCAGGGAATATTTAAAGAGAATTCGAAATGCAAGGCCTGCTTTGTGGTTGAAGACTGTTTTCTCCCAACTTGTATCACCACTCTTAATACCAACATGCCGACGTATTCCATTATTTACCCTTTCATTTGTCAAAAGGGTGAACATTCCTAAATATCAAGGGCACGGGAGACCTCTCCCTTCTCACCTCCCCCCTCTTCCCTTTGGCCAAGTGACTGCTATCTCCTGCAAGATTTGAGTCCTCCACCATAACATAGTTCTCAATATCACTTAAATGAGATACAGCAAGACAATGATACATATGATGCTTTAGGGATAAACTCAAAGTGAGACCACGGCTTACCACTTGCCGGTAACGAGGGTGTGTCCTTCTGTGATGTTTTATCGCTATTGGATGCGGCTGCTGCAGCCCTAGATGCCTGCATTCGCAGCTTGATTTCATCATCTGAGACAGGATATTGTTTCAAATATTGATCAGCTTCTGATGGTGGTAAATCCCCACGTATCATAAATATTGAGTAACCTAGAAATGAATCAGCAATAGAGAAATGAAATATAATATGTTGGAGAGGGCCAATAACAAGTGAGAAGTGCAAAGATTAATTTTCCAACGTACACAGGATGACAGAGAATGACGTGTAAAAGTGACATTTGTTTAAAAAAACGTGGCATAATATCTTACCTTCGTTTTGTAACTGTGCCAGAAGTAGGCTTAAATATGTATTAGTAATATTTTCGGGCTCTTTTAATAATGAGTTCAAATTAAACCACTGTGAAAGAAAGAATATAACATAAAATAAGATAAATGTGGGCAAATGTAAAGGATTCTGTATTAAAAACATTGTAATAAAATACAGGAATACACACAACGATACATTTGTTAACAGACGCAAAGATATTGGTACTGCATTATAATTTTCAACTTTATTATACTGGAATCGCACTCGTACTATATTGGGACGGCAACGGGGGAGCGGGGGGTGACACAGACGCGTTATAATTACAGGCGTTCCCGATTTATTTCCGTTAAACTCATTAATACAAACCAATGAAGCACTATTGCTCTGGCAGGTAGGTGGCAAGGAGATGTGGACTGAGAGAAATGGAGGCTCTGCTGCAAAGGAGACTTTGCTGGCACGGACGTGTGGAGAGACAGGGCGAGCATGTAGCAGCTGGAAGGACCAGAGATCTGGAGGTGCCAGGTCGACAACCACTTTGTCCGCTCAGGAAACACGGAGAGAGAGCATGGAAGACGAAAATTTCTGATTCAGGATGGAAGAAGCTCCTTGTCCGCCCAGGAAACATGGAGAGAGAACATGGAAGACAAAAATTTCTGATTCAGGATGGAAGAAGCTCCTTGTCTGCCCAGGAAACATGGAGAGAGAACATGGAAGACGAAAATTTCTGATTCAAGATGGAAGAAGCTCCTTGTCCGCCCAGGAAACATAGAGAGAGAACATGGAAGACGAAAATTTCTGATTCAGGATGGAAGGAGCTCCACAAAGGAAATAAAATGCGCGTCACTATCGCAAGTCTTGCCTCGTAAAACGTGATTAAAAAGTGTTAAAAAAGGGAAATGTTGACGATATCAATTCCTTTTGCCTCGCGGAATAGTTAAAACTGTAACTGAGCTGAACAGTATACATACATTACCTAACTTACATTTCCTTTATCTGACTTGAGTAAATTTCATTCAATTTGATATTTCAATAAACAATCAGACAACTTCAGGAAATATGTGACACAAAGGTATGCAAAGTGTATTGTACGCGATATTTAAAGAGCACGTTATACCCAGAATCTACATTAACTGGGTACAGTCAATCACATTCAACGCTTTGAATTGTCAAGAGCGACAATAGACGTGATTCGAGCAAAAATAAAGGAATGGCGACATAGCGTGTTGTTTCCTTGAGTATTATAAGAAAGGAACCGGAGTCGGGTAAGGCTGCTACAAGATTCAAAAATAACAGTTACTGTAACACTTCAAATAAACGGGGAGTTATAAAATCTTGAACAATGGCACTAGATAGTGTAGAGGAATTCTGTTCTTACTTGTTGTCCTAATTTCCTTATTGCAAACCAATGGTTTTGTAGGTTACAGATGTAAGCATTTTCTATCCTGATAGGGAAGAAGGCAGAAGTATCACAATAATTATAAAGTACCTTCAACAATGGTCCGAGTTGCATATGATTGATATCTTCCACATAGTCTGTCTGTCAACATATCTGGTTCTGTTATGCAAACTTGCATGCATGCAGACGGTGGTTAGTGGCTGGGCCTGGCCAATTCAAACACAAAAGTATATTTCTACAGAATATATTCGTTAAAACTTTCCGATTACGTGTTTTGGAGCTTACTGAAATACAGATTACCAAGTGGTCTCCTTCCGACCTCCAAGACCCCGAGTGCCGCCTGACGGTAAGGTTTAACGTAATTCTCTCAGCACCGTGTCCCACAATAGTTCATGACCATCTCGCCGGCCTTTGTTTTGAATGATACACATGCAATTAAGTGTATTATATGAAGCGTTTTCATTAAACACGAGTGTGCTTAGCTGGCTTTGAACATCAACTAAAGCCATACCGTCCCTTTGCCATGGAACAACAAAATGTTGAGTAAAGAATACTAATGAGTTACAAATCTTTGTCTATATTTTGTCATATTTATGTCAATTTTAAGGATATTTAATAAGTATTAATGGGGAAGTGAGGAAAGTACCAAGTTTCACTAATTTTCATATCTTAATATCTTAATTAATATCTTAAAAACAGTTAAGTTTAATTTCAAAATTACTCTAGGAAGCTGCTCGAAACGAAATATGTTGCCAGCTGCAATTTCTGGGCAGCCAGCAGGACACCATAAAGGCCATTCTCCCACCTCCTAACAAACCACTGCCCATCATTTCTGACCCTTACATTTTTTGGAGCCGAAATTACCTGACTTTTAATTTCATTATCTGCTAATATATATCTGCATTATTTATTATAGATATTCTGTTGCATTTGCCCTATATATAAGTGACTGACCTAACTGATCACCAAATGACACTTCAATTACATTGTTTATCAATTACATTTCACAGGCAAAATAATTACAGGAAAACTAATTTAAAGATTCGACTCAAGTAAAGTGCTTAACTTAAAGAAAAGTTTCTAACGAATTTCACTGAAACACAATGTTGACTGTGTCATGTTTGGTGTAATAAGTTCCTTACAAACCTCTTCATTTATTATCATGACTTCCAGTGCCATCATTTTACTAAAAGTAAACTTGTTTCACCCAACTACAAAGTTTTTATGCTTTACGTTCATACACTAAGATTTACCTTCAAAAAAAGCAGACGCATGTTGAAAAAGCGAAACCATCTCTACACAACACTCTTTCTATAACGTGCCAAACTCATAGCATAAACAAATAAACAAAACAAACATTAAAATGATTACCTACGTAGGGTTCATTCTTGCATGGTAGGCAAGTGGACTATTAAATGGAACCATTTCCAAACACCAGACTTCAAGTGCTTTGTGGATAACCTGGTCGATAATGAGAACAGATACAAAGTGTATATTGCAAATTGCAGCTTTGTAAGTTAAATAACACTCATTGCAAACACGTACTCTTGTCTTGGTAACAGCTTTAAAACTACCAAAAGATAAACATTGGATTAATCAGGTCTTAATAAGATCTCATTCATAGTATGCCAGGAATACTTCAAAACCAAACTTTATGGTTGTGGTTAGAAATCTCCATCAACATTACAACACTTGCATATGTACAAAACCTCTATACAAAAACGAAACTCATCGAGAATACATTTCAGACTGGAACAGCTTAAAAATACAACTTCTTTTGTTAGTGCGGACGGGAAACTTTCTGTGCCTACAACTTTTGAAACACGTTGCCATCAATTTGAACCTATGAACAATGAAATAATATCCTTATATGATTGATGGAAAAGGCCACAGATATCCCAATTCTATTAACACCTACTTGGGAAAGATTAAGAAACAAGAGGCCAAAGTTATGCTGTCATATGAGAATGTGCAAGGTCAGACTAAGGTGATTGCACCACATTACTACGGAAAGAAACCTTTCGCTTTATTATCATACCATACCTTGTGTTCACAAATTTATCAGGCATAGTGTGAAAGAGGCCTTAGTTAGTTTAAAACGTTTCAGTGAACACTGCTTCTATCTTTTTGTGATTGATTAAAATTGGATAAATTACAATATCTCTGATTCAAGTTGTTTGAAAAAATACTGACAGCTGCATCTTCAAAGAACTTTTACAACATAAATTTTCGATTCAGAGTCTCAAAGAATGAAGACTACACTAAATGGCAAAAAAAAGGAATTGCACATATGTGAGATTAAGTAAAAGAGTTTAATGGTATTCTTGAGAATGTACAATTTTATTGCACGAAATAGCGAAAACATTGTGTACTTAAAAGCTTTTTTCGTCTGACACTCCTCAGAGTACTAACGTCA
>JAAAKM020001379.1:0-11625 GCA_010016025.2 Alatinidae sp. Z8VKAUB7J3 | reverse complement strand
TTAGGACGCACAGCTTACCTAGAGCGCCCAACGTATGTAGAACGCACAACTTAATAGAACGCCCAACGTATGTAGAAAGCTCCGCGAATCAAGTAGACTACCCACTTTCTTTATCATTGTTTCCTGTGGTTCCAAACTGTTATATGGACTTAGATACTAGATATTAGTATGTAGAATATCGAAGCTATTCCATGAAACTTTGCAGCAGTCAAAGAAAATATGATGTTGAAGCTATTTACTTAGCGCTTATCTTTCTTTTACCCCATGATTCCTCAATTCTAGTCTCTCCTGATCATATGTTTAGCCACTTAAAGTCATCTCTTGATCTTCGCAGGGTTTTGGGGACAGTTTCAAACATACCGGAATTTGCAAAGGCATTTAATTGCCCTGTGGGTTCAGCAATGAATCCAGCACAAAAGTGCGGCATCTGGTGATGGTATTATAGAGACCAGAAATTGTTGAAGCATCAAATTATTACATCCCAAACGTTGCCGACGAAGGATGGATACCACTTAGCGTTGGAATAGAAGTGAATTTACCATTAATAAGCTGCGCGCGCTATTGTATTAACGGAAACAACATTAATTCATTGATCACTACTGGAGGTCTGAGACCATCTAAAAGTCGTACAAATGCCCTCTTCAGTGGCAAATATACCAATTGGTCTACTTTGGGATTCCGGGGGGGGGAGGAGTATACACGTAAGAACTACAATCGACATTGTGACTTAAACAGTTAATGTTCACATACTTGAATTTTACGAAAGCCACCCAGTCGATACGTTTACCACAGGGAGGGGGGAACAGGGGCCAAAGGGGCCTAGATCCCCTCCAAGATTTGCCAAATCTCAATTTTTTTCATGACCACTTTTTATCTTTATCAAAATTGAAATTGTGACTGATATTGTGTCACGTTCACAGCAAGATATGCATATCAACACGAAACAGCCCTTTCCACACAATGACGAAAGGCACAGTGGAACATGAAAAAGTAAGTTTGAACCAAGCCTACTTGCCACCACCACCACCCACCCCATCCCCCTTACCTTCCCCCGTCGCTGTACCATAAGCAGTTTTTTTCAGGTCGGCAGTAATGGTAGACGTTTAAACGTATCAGCAGGTATATATCTAATATATAAAATATCTTATTATTAGTGGCGGGCACCGTTTAGATTGTTCCAGTCAAATCCGGAAATGATTTTCATTCCTTCGCTATTTTCCTTTTTATCAGTTCTAGTTTGATTTCATTTCTACTTCAGTCGCTTGTTATTTTTTCCCCCTCCACGCTCCATTTCCAAATTCATTCAATTTCCTTACCTACCTTTATTGATATTTTTGTCAATTTCTCCTCTATTTCTTTTCCCAGGATCTCTCTGTGTATTTGCATATTTATCTTTACTTCTTTTTTATTATTCATTTTTACTTCTGTTTATATCTCTTGCTTTTTCAATTTTAACTTTATCTAATTTCTTGGCAGCATTAACGTTGAGCAGATTAAATTTACGGTACTACAGAATACTCATTTTATTAGCATACTATGCTCTTGGTCATTGCAGCAGAGCAGACGCAACAGAGTGAGACGTTTGTATCGTATAACTCTGCTATTGATTATTAGGTCCTATTCCATCCCGTTCCTTCCTCCCCCCCCTCCCCCCCAAAAAAATCAACCCCAAAGAAACCAACAAAACATATCTTATGTTCATGTACGAGCTCTGGGTGGCTTTACTGAAAATTCCTCTATCGTGGCATTGATCTTATGTTTTGATCACGGTTATCGAGGTAGATTTCTCTGCTACATATATGCACACAACAGGGAGCACATGCACACTGTATTTGGCCAAAGCTATGGTTTATTTATTGTAATTGATTGTAATAAGTGGATAATAACGTACGAATGTACTTGTAAGTATTGCTTCACAATGCGATCCCAAAAGTATCTTGTTGAGGCAACATTATAGTTTATGGCGTAGCTGGCTACGTGGGTGAATGGTTTTTGGCGCGGCTGGCAACAGGCGTGGTATAGATAGCTAATTATCATTGAGTTGATTAGCAACAACCTGTTTAGGTAACTAATCATTATTACTGTGTCGACATATTTTTATCTCTCTATTATCTTTTCGAGGTAGTCAACTACAAATACGGTAGAAAATATGTATCTCTACAGGTAACGTACCCAAAGGATCTCGATTTGAAACTCCCTGGTCCCTTTTACTAACTCCAATTCAAAATAGGTAAAATGTTTTCACCTCCTGCTAGTCATTGCATCTTTCGAAGGCCCATTTATATATTAAATTTCCTGTGCATGGTCTCAGATATTGGCGCAATGATAATATGGAGCGCACAGTTTTAATTCTTTTTCCCAAAGAATTGTCAACGTGTGTTGCAATTTGGTAAGCTACAAAAATGTGTGGGCCAAAATATGCCAACTAACACCATGGAGATTACCTTTCTTTTGCCATGTTAAAGTTAAAAAAGATTTGATACTGTTCGAGAGCGTGGTTTGACAAATGAGAGTATTTCTCGGAAATTTAAGATTTATTACTTCTATACATAAAAACTCTTTCTTTGAACTTCATTGATTTATATGTAACTATTAATCCCTGCTCACAACACCTTCGCTTCAATTCTGATTAACTTATTACTGATTAGCTGATATAACAACATTGGCCTCGCCTTGAGCTAGAGGCATTACCAAATATGGTATTCGCAGGGGGCCTACTTTCTAACAAATATTTTCACTTGAAATGCATATAATGAATTGAGCATTTGTTGACTTCAGTAACGAGTTGAATGATAGGTTTTTTCTTATGTTGTGATGAAATGGGTAATTCTTTGGGTATAAAACCAAACAATGATAGCGGGAACAGTGAAAAAACTTAAGTGATAAGTTGCCTTTTGATCAAACACGCATTATTATTACAAATTAGGTTGACTCTTTCCCTAGATCAAGTGCTTCCCTTGCACAACCATCGAACAATAACAAGTAAGCTTCAATATGTAGCTCTTCTAAATCGCTTAAGATTTGATATGCACACAAAGCTTATGCAAGTTATGGCAGTAATTCGCGACGAAACCGTAAACGCTTGTTAGTTTATAAGGACCTTGGTTACGTGGTGGCAACAACATGCTTAATACAGTGTTTTCTACATACTGCATCAAAATGTCATCAAAATGCCTACCCCATTTAAGGTAGCAATCAAGATGTGTGGAAGATTCTCAATAGAGTAAATTAACTTACAATTATTTTGATCACAGGAATCCTTTTATAGTTGATAACTCCAAATCCGTAAAAATATTTTCAGCGTCGCGTGGAAAATACTGTGTGGAGCATGTCCTTGCTATCTCGTAACCAAGACCGTTGTAGCGTCGGGTTTAGTGGCGTAGGTAAAAACTTGCAGTATGTAGATGTTGTATTAGAAACGAATGTGATAAACACCTGCCATTGCGCATGACAGTACAATATAGATAAATGTTACATCACTTACAAATAGTGTACGGGCGAAAAGTAGATAGAAAACCGCTCGCTAGTAACTCTTTACACTAACGGTACTTTGAGAATGGTTGTATTTTAGATCATGGTCCGGTGGTATCGTATTTGCGGATTTTAGGAATGCCGTAGCCTAGCCATAGTTTAACATCTGAGTGCCATGGTTGAGAATTTCTTAGTAGAATACGTCGTCATTAACAGAACGCAAGATCCATATATCCAAACCTCAATTCGTCTTGTTAAGTGACATAGTTTCAGATATTGACGCCCATAAGTTATATATTTCAGCGTTATTTATCAAACGGTGTTACCTTTGCGTATATAATTCAGAATTATAGAACTGCGAGCCTTTATTGATTAATATGAGTACCAGCGGTTTGAATTGCTTCGTCAAATATGTTGTCACTGACAGAACGCAAGATCAAATGTTGACGTCTACAAGGTATTTATCTCAGCGTTATTTATTGAACTACCTTATTACGTCATGTTAAGTCGCGTATGTAATGAAGCCGCATTAAATTAAGCTGCGCTTTAATTGAGCCGCACTTGACAAAAATTAGCATTTTAGGGGTTTTTAATTAGGCCGCAGGAGTCAACGGACAGTTTGAGATATAATCCTTTTCAAAAATACTCCTTCTATTTTCTCCTCAACGCCACTTTTAAAATCTATGCGAATGGGTCCAATGACACTTCCTCTTCGCTCCTTGCTTTCCTTACAATAAATTAAGCCTCGTTTTAATAAGCGGCGCCATTAATTAAGCCGCGTTTTTATCAGGCCGCATTTTTGAAGGTGCGGCCTATTAAAGTACGCATCTTAATTTGACGTATTAAGGTATGCTATTTTGGAGGATTAACTTCATTATAAATGGACTGCGAGCCTTAGCAAACGTTATTCAATGTACGCGTCTTGTAAAAGCACAATTGTCTCCCAAGAATCTACATCTTACAGCACTTTGATCTAATTTTATTTATTATTGTGAAGAATTATTATTTAACATTGTAGTAGTTTGTTCTGCCGTAAGCTACATTAACTCAAGGTACGTAATGTACATTATCCATACATTAACTAAGTGTTTCTTATTTTAAATTGCACTTTTAGTTAGTCTCGTTTTACCCATTCTTGATTGCGAGACTATTGTCACTCGTTTTAATTAATGCCACACGGTGATGCATTTGTTTATGTTAAGGAATAAGATAATGCTAATTTGGGCAGGGTTGCCAAAGGTCCTGGAATATCCTGAAACTTGAGAAATGTCTAAGAAATTCTGACGGTTTAGATCCTAGAATACACACTATTTGACCAACGACTGTTATTTTTCTGCTATTTTCTCGCATGTTGCCAAACAGGATTTTTTACTAGTTAAACCAGTTTCTAGGTTTTAATTATGGAAATTTCAAGGATTGAACAAAACTTATTATTGCATCCGAATTATCCTGAAAATTAGTTTGTCCTGAAATTAATTTGAGTGGAAATGGAAGAGCTTGCAGGGATAAAAGATAGTGCACCATTGAATGCTAGTACTTTAAAATAGAATTACTGTGATAAATATTTATAATACTTTTCGACTCTTTCGTTATTGAAGCCAGCTCGCAAAAAGGCATCGTCACCAGACATGATAAACTCTTACATCTGTAGAGTGACATTATTGAAAAGACTTTTAGCGATTTTGCAGAGGGTTACCAAAAGTGGCCAGCGACTCCAGTTTGGGCCATGATCGTCTCTGAAGGTGCTACGACTTTCCACCAAGCGACAATTCATCACGCGACAATTCATCACATGACGATTCATCATGCGACTATATCTCACAGCGACAATTCATCACAAAGGCAATTCATCATGCGACTATTCGTCACCTTAATTTATTTATTTATTACAAGATTACAACAAAATCTACTTGCAGGCCAAATATTGCACTCCTTTTGAATATGTTAAAATGTCAGTTTCACCAAAGTTGGCGAAAACACCTTGGTGTCATCTTCAGGATGACTTCGGGATTCCTGGGCTTTTCTTTCGTTTTGTGAAGGTAACAAAACGTTTCAAGCAGTAGGCACTACATGGTATTGTAATCTGCTTCTGTCTTGTTGCAATTAACTGTTTATTAAGTTTGTATTTAAGTGCAGAAGTATGACCACGTGTTCATATCGTTGCAGGAAGATGTAACAGGTTGCTAACTTATTATTTAACTACATGTACGAAAGTGAGGAAATATAACGTCCGTATTGTGAGTTCTCTCAATTTAATTTCAAAGGGTAATCAGAGAATGGGTCAAATGTCTTTTTGACACCTTGAGGTTGAGTACTGAGTATTTTTAAGAAGTTTAAAATCAGTTAGCTTTGTTGGCGAACTTGATCACCTATGTGCAGGCTGCTATAAGTTAATAACGTAGCTTAGCTAACGTCGGGACAGTTACATGGGAGCCGTGATATTATGCAGTCATAAACCCCTTCAGAAATGCTGACAGTTTGATATGGCAATGTAGTTCAAATAGTCAATCTTGAGGCTGCATTCTCATCCGCTAAATCTTCGAGAACGGGTTTTTGAAACTGTTGCCCCACGAAGTGGTCCCAGGAAAGGGATTTAGTTTTAAAATCGATTATCGTTGTGGTTTTGCGTAAGCTGTGTGTAACACCTTCGCCAACATGTCTTAAAGGTGAGTAAATGTAAGGGAATTTGCGTGTCGTATCGCCGCGGGACGGTATTTTAGGGAGAGTAAGATTTTTATTTACCATATTTACCATGTAGAGACGATTTCGTTCACCTCTTTCAGCTGAGGTATTTGTGTCATTATACAATTGCACGCAAACGTGTGCGATCCTATCATATTCATCCTTTCATAAAAGCCTATTCTCTAATGATGCCCCCTTTGCTTAGTGCTCTCAAAAACGCCTAATTATGACTTCTGCGGGGGAATCGAAAGATGCACTATTGAGAGCCATGCTATATTTATAGAAGAGGCATAGCCTGTCCAGGCCCCTCATCTCCGCGGTTGCCACCGTTTTACCTCAGTATATCGTACTTATTTGCAACTATGAAGGTCGAGTTACAATTGTCGTGTACTGTCTTCGCTGAGTTGTAGTGAAATTTCAGAAGGCTTATCGCCATTGGCGCTGGAGTTTAAAATTGGACGTATTGCGCACGTTCATTCCACAATTTGTACTGGTATGGAGCGCCAATTGCATTTTAATAAATCCGTTATTTATTTGCTAAGCTGGTTTGGACTTATTTCAAGTTATCGGGTTGTAGTCGCAGAGATTTTCTGTGAAATGTTTGAAGTTTTTACTTGTATTGGAGGACATAGCGTCATTGAAGTTGTTGCTTTAAACTTGCGTATGTGTACACAACCAGTAAGATATACTTGGGGAAAGTACCGTGACCATTCGATTAACTGCACTGTGCACATACTAATGGTTTTGGGATGTGCTTATTCGGCGAGGGTGCGCTTGTTTGAGGGGATGTGCTTACTTCCCATTTCGAGCAAAATACCCATAGAACATGAAGACAATATCTCCGACAATATAATACAACCTTACCAATGTACTCTCGAGTGCCAAATAATCAACCCCCCCCCCCGCTTAATACTTTTTTGAAATTTATAACCCCCCGCTCCTTATTAGCCCCCCCCCCCCGTTTATTAATATCAAAGATTTTTTCCATAACTCCAAATGTAAATGATATCTGAAACTATTGAATAACTTCCCATGCAACATTTGACCCTGAAACAAGCGCTTATTAGTCAATTAGTACGATTTTTGTCCTCATGTGTGTCATCCTTATTTAAAACTTTCACGAAGTTGAGACTGGATTTCAGACCTACCCGTTTATTTGGACCCCCCCTGTTTATTAACTATAGACCGTAATGATGACTCCCCCTTTTATTCAGACCCCCCTCCCTCCGTTTATTTGGCACTGCAGAGTAGTAAAAGAATGAAATCTTCTATAAAACCGCCCATTTCTTAAAGTCACTTTATATTAGAAAGGTTTTGTTTTTATGTCCATACTCCACCATTGTATAGAAGTGCGCTTAGTTGATTGTAATGCGCTAACAACAATTTTTTGGTTCGGAAGGGGCTTATTTGGGGGGTTGCTTATTGGATGAGAGTGTGGTTAATCGAATACTTACGGTAATCGTATTTTGATAAAATTCTTATTTATTTGTAAGTCCAATTGTTACAGCAACATCGTGTTGCAAATTGCCATGTTGTCTGTAATAGGATTTGGTTTTAAATTGATTTGTCTCTTTTCCGTGTTATCGGATCGTCCGGGAAGCTGGCTACTTGAAAGTTTAGTAGACAGCAGAATATGGCGTAACGAGAAAGGAAATTGACTTTTCTCTGCTTGCCTGTATTCTCTCCTTGTTTGGTTTTTGATTCTGCCAACAATATGCTCTAACGCTTTTGGGGTTTTTAGTTGTTATTGACCGTGAATATATTAGATTGGGCAACAAGTTTAATACCAAAGAGAATTACAAGAAGTTTTGCAATCATTTTTTTCTCACGAGAGATAAAGTCGCGGCGGCTAAAACGCATAGGTAAACTGGCAGCTTCTTAAAGGGGATCTTGGGCAAACTGAAGAAGTGTTTACCCGAAATGAAACCATTCCGTTCGATGAAGTAACTCTGTAAGCCTGGTTCACATACGAGTTAGACCCGTCGCCAGACAAGCGTCTGGCATGTTAAAGCAACTTTACTTGCATGCGAACGCTACTACTTGGCTGTGAAAGTTAAAATTTGATTGACGTATGCCAAAGCAAAAGGCGTCGGAAAGTAACAAAAAACTTTATTCTTTTCCAACGAGTTTTCTCTGTTGGTTTCCGACCATCACTTTATTTGCTGGCGCCTCTTTTGTGTTGACGCGGAAATTCCATGATGACGATGACTGGTACAAATTTTTACACTTATTTGATAACAAGGGGAGATCACGTTCCTCGTCAAGTACGGGGGTTGTATCCTGGGCGTGATAATCATTTTTTGAAGTCAATAGACCGAAGTGTCACAATCAACAAGATGAATGTAAAACCCCGTCAACGAAATTCTCACGTGAAATGCTCCGTTTTGGTTATTGGGCTTGCAATGGCTGGATTGGGCATCTGAATCAGCAGAAGTAAAGTCAAACAATCTCCTTTGCTTGCTCGCCCTCTCAGACCTAGCGACGGATTTTGCTCTCATGTGAACCAGCCTTTAGAACACCACTCTTATAAAAAAGGTGAATTCGGTTTATTATAAATTAAACAAGATGCAAAGCATATTTAATTACAGTCGGTGCGTTATTTTTACACACTGAATGCTGCTAATTTACTCTGAGTAGTTTTAGCAGGTCATAAGGTCAAATCTTACAATGATGGGCGTCCATCGGTTGGGACAGAGAGGTCTTGCCCTCTCCCTTTTTGGGGAGTCTCTTCGGAATTTAGCGTAGGGTACAAAGAATATGGAAATTGAACTAATACGTAGTAAGATCACATGATATTCAACGTGCATCAGTCTCTCCCACATCCCATTTTTCAACAACTACGGACGCCCATGCATGCAATCATTCCAAACGCCCATGCTTGAGTAATTGTTCCAAAACAGGGATCGCGGAAGGTGTCTTGGGTTAAAGGGCCTTAGTTTGGGGCTCTAGCCACCTTAGCCCCGTCTTTATTACTCGAAGTACTTCTTAAATTGATGATGCTTTCCTTTTGGCGTTAGGGCATAGTCTTGTTCTTTGTGTATTCTCCCACTTTCTATTCGCAAACCACAACATTTGTAACTCACAATGCGCAAAACACGTTGTGTTCAAAATTTTTAGGATGTAAATCCCTCTCCGTCTCCCCTGCCCCGGGTCCATGCCAGGAGCATAACGTACAAAACATTCACTCTCCCATTTTCTTTACTCTGCTGCAGAAGTAGATATAGTGACATTGTCAGGTGCAAAGGCAGCTTGGGGTGGCTCGTCTTTATAGTTACCACGACGAAGATCACGACTGCATACGACGACCTCAGCCACGAAAAGTATGACACTTATGAATCCGAAAACCTGCAGCGAAAGTTTAAGGTTGATTTTGGTAAATGAATTTACAATGTACGTATTATTAAATGACTAAGAAAATAATTACAAGACTGGAACGAAACTTGTGTTTCTTGTTTGGAGCATTTTTTGGATACTATGGTTTCATGTCTTCTGCTTAAATTACTTTGATCAAATTTCTCTTTACATATATCAAGGAGACCTTGCATAAACTTTCGACAAATGTTTTTTTAAGGATACATACATGCCCATACCAAGAACGATTTTAGGAAGAGGGTAGAGAAAATTCTCCGTCATCAGAAAGAAGAAAACTTGAATTGCTTTGATATTTATACCCGGTCACGCTGTAAGACCCAAATTATATTTCCTTTACGAAGACTGCAATATATAATCGTGACATTGGACCAAGAAATGCAGCCCGCTACTTTCGCGTCGGGGGAGGGGAGCAAGGGACATCTTTGTACTTGAAATCTTTACTCGTCTGCCAAACCACAGAGCAAAACTGATCAGAAGGAGTCGAAATCGAAGGAACGAAACATTGTACCCAACAGACAAAAAGATGTGAAATACAAAAATTATATTGTTATTTCATGCCATCGTGATGCTGTACACTGTAGAGAAACGTATTGATTACTCATCCACTTACCACTCCAGCTTCTAGCGAAACGCAGGATGCTTTGCTCTTCCTTTTGTCCAAATATTCGCATTCGTTCACTGACTTGGCTTGATTTCCCGTTTCATACCACAGCCTACTAGTTCCTTTCATATTTTCGATGCTGTTACTCATAAAGGCTGAAGCAAGTAGACAAAATAGACCAAAGAAGACCCCAAGAACCAGATTCTGCAAGTTAAAGTAGTCAAAGATCATCTAGGCGCTATAAACAAAGCATCAGAGCAAAGTTGCCGTACTCAAATGTTAAGAGCGAGGACTATGTTATAAGCAGCGAATGCCACACCCAATACTATACCCCTTTATGTAGGTACGCAAGACATGATTTTAAATTGGGTTGATATATTCATTCTGCTGAAAGTGTTCAACCAAACTTTATAATAACTTTTATAAAATCAATTAAGAGAATCAATAAACCTACAAGTAACATAAACGAAATCATAAATGCCAGCATCAACAGGAATATATACACTATTTTAAACATAGTTTTATGAGTAAGAAAAAATTCATTCGAAAAGCTTCCCGATTGAGTTTGAATAATCTAACTAAGGGTTTTCGGTTGCAGAGCTGTGCTTTAGTAGCCACTTATTGATAGCTGCTTAGCATACATGCGAAGATCCGTTAACGAGAATGAATAGCGAGTTAAAGATGTTTGGTACTGTCAGCTACTACGGAGGTTGGAGTACACTAGGTTCGTCCGGGAAAAAGCTCCTTCAACTTCAGAAAAACGCAGATTGCTGTTGTATTTAGCATTTCTCGTGTACAGTACGTTTTTGATCGATAGGTAGTGGTACTTGTATTTCATTGAAATTTGGAACCACCCTCATAGATTTTATACCATCGATTCACCTTCCAGGGATAATGAGCCGTTTATGTTACCATTTGCAAGTGCCTTGAACTGGATAATATCATGAGCATTTCTTGCGGAGGCAAAATCACAGTCTTTCCTTCTTCCCATTTTCTTTTCCCTTCTCTTTATCGTTCCTGTTTTATACAAAGAGTTGCATACACATAATGTCTTTCCCTTGCAATAATAAAAAATAGTCTCTTATAATCTTTTTAAAGAAAAGACGCTGGGATGTTTTCACACAACCGTATTCCATGATGCGATTTCCTCGTTTCCTCTTCTATAGACTAATTGAATTTGCACTTTTAATGGACGATCCCTCACTTCCCATGTATTCTTCGCACAGCTGATAAGGAAAAAAGCTAAAAATGTCAGAGGTAAAACTTCCCTCACAGCCCCCTCCCCGTTCCAGTGTACAAACCCCTAACCATCTATCATCGTCATAGTAAATAACAAATATTAATGCCATGATAAACATATTTGTCTAGACCATTATTTTGCTTTCAAATCACCACAATTACCTACTAAAATATTACTTTCTATAAAGCAGATATGGAATAGTAACAATATGTCAGTCCACACTAAAGTTAAAATCTACAAAACAATGGTGAGACCAATT
>JAAAKM020001378.1:0-10097 GCA_010016025.2 Alatinidae sp. Z8VKAUB7J3 | reverse complement strand
ACGAAAAAGGAAGTAAAGAAGCAATGTTTAGAATCAATTATAACTCCCTAAATGTAAGGTAAAACAACACAAACAATGGCCAGTTATTAAAATCCATGGCAGTCTCCTACATGGCTTCCAAGATTTAAAAAATGTTCCCCTTGTCCTCCTGCTCAATTACAGTATTATTGCTTACATGTGTAATGTGCGTCTTCACACTTCTTCGAGCCTAGTAAAACGCCACCGTCATCTTTTAATGTGTGATTTTCATATTTTTGTTTTTATTTAAGTTTTTGAAAAATTAATTAGCGGGGGGGGGGGTTGACGTCTATTAGGCACCCAAGAGTACCCGGCATTCTACATTTATCGGGACAAAAAGAACTGTTGGAGGCATTAAAAAGACAGTTCAGCACAGTAAGCAAAATATGTCTGTAGAATGTTAGTTTGAAAATTATAGAACATGCATAGCTTTTCTTACTTTGTCCATTTACCCATCCCACCGTTTGAAGGTATGAGCCTTCCAAAATTAGATTGTTTGACAAAAATCAGCGTTAACATCAATTTGTAAATTTTGACCATTTCAGAGTTGCTTAGTCAGCTTATCTTAGCTTGCAGAAAATTTCAAAAACCTTCAATTTTTTGAGTTATAGAGGTTAAATTGCCCTTTGGACAAAAAAAAAATCGATCAAGTTACGGAAAGTTCGAGTTACATGAGCTAAATTGCTAGGAAGTATATAAAATTTCTAAAGGGACAGACAAATATTGTTCAAGTTGTAAAAAGTTCGAATTGTAGAAGTTCGAGTTATGGAGGTTTTACTGTACTTACAACGTATGTTTAAAACCTCTCCTGCGTGTTCGTACATTCAGGTGTTTGTATTCATTACCACGTACATGCCGAAGAAGTTTATCAATGTAATAAAAGATTGTTTTTTTATTTTATAACTTTAAAGTAATGAAATGAGTAGTGCTTTGGGATTTAGGTCAGAAATAAATCTATTGAAATCAACAAATGTGTATTTATATTTGGAGAAACGAGCCTGTTTTTATGACAGCTATGTGAACTAAAAAATCTGTAATCTATAAATTTGTAGTCACTTGTATACCCATTTAAACATTATTAGAAGTTGATAAGAGTCAAGCATAGTATATATATATGCTTCATTAAAGAATAGAATCTACAAACTACGAGTTGTTTTTGAAAATGTCTTTTGTAAACTATCAAGGGCAGGGGGGATTCTAAGAGCTGTATGTGTGTGGGCGGAGGGTGGTAATGAGCCCCTATAAAAGTGCAAAATATAGCCCGACAGTTGTTCAATATTTTTATTGAAGGGTCAAATGTGCAAAACTCTTTCCACTGCTAAATCACTGAAACAGTCGCTCTTTATACTCAAGTTGTTTCTCATAGACGTACATTTCGACAACTACGAAATGCTAAACGTTGTATCTCTACGTATCCATTGATTTGCAAATGACACACTCGATGCTCTTCATAACAGACAATCAATTCTATATTATAACATTATTGAGAAGAGGTATAGTGCTAAGCAGAGTAAGTATACCTTTGAAATGGGTAAAACTATCGTTTGGAGAAGGCTGAAAGCTGAAAGGTTTAAGTATTTTCACTTCTGTGTACTCTAATACACCCATTTTTGATATCTGCAAAAGCTAAGGTGTACCTTGTGAATAGGCGTTGCTATAAATCTGGAAACCTGCCCACCCAGGTACCCATAATCTCTGAGTTTGACGCATGCCTTAATTAACGCATACAATGCCTATGGCAATCACACCGTATACAAACTTCTACTGGAAAGCGTTGAGGGAAGATGATGAGAGCTGCTCATTGGCAGAACACTAAGAGCGGAGCAGAGGAACAGACAGAGAGAAGCAAAACAGACAGGAACAAACAGAGAGACATATAAGGACAGACAGACAAGAAGAACACGCGCAGAGAAACAGGCTGTAAGAACCATAGAGAGTCAGACAGAGACAGACGAAGACAAATAGAGGCTGACACGGACAAACATGGACACACATGAACAGATGGTGACAAATAAAGACAGCGAGACACAGAGAGAAATGGAAAAAACAAAGATAGACCGATGGAGAGAAACAGATAGAGATAGACAGTGTCAATTTAGCGATTATTCAGCGTGAGAGCCGATGAGAGTTGAAGTGGAGAGATATATCTTGCCGTACCTTGGGCGCTCATTGCCTCTTTTCTTTCTAACGTTGATGAGGGGTCAGCACCTTACAAGAGAGCATTTGTATAGTTCATGATGGGCCTTCCTCTACCTCTTCTTCGCCAAGATGGTAGTCATAGTACCAAGTTAAATACAACTTTTTTCTGGATGCCTTTATACAATGCCGTGTAAAATGCAGTTCGTTGTGTAGTATTTTTAGTGTTAGTCTTGACTGATTCCCACATTATGTCTGTATTAGTGGCCTAACCCTGCCAGAGTACTAAGCATGCGTGTTCAGCTACGACCCATTTTAGGTCAATGCCTTCAAAGTTGTTATGTTTTCGCCATCTCTAGGGAAAGCACTCGAATATCTCCAAAAATGTATGGTTCAGGGGTGTTAAGGTTAAAATCCAGCATAAAAATACGGCTTTCTCTTTTTGCTATGTTGTTGTTGTTGTTGCTGTTCGTCCATTGCTAACGGTGATGACCACCATACCATCCTTATTTTCCGTGGATCCTTTGGTGGCCAATAAGGCTAATCTTTGCGCTGAAGTGTTGTTAGCAGGTGGGGCACTCCTTTCGTGTATCCACTGTATGATCCGCAGCTTTTTCCTTTTGGAGAGAGCATTTTCTTTCAGTTGTCTCAGAATGGTTCCCCTCAGCAGCTAGGGCACGTTTTGCAAAAGGGGAGCGCCACGAGTTTCTATCACAGGCCTCTCGTCTCTCGGTTTCTGGCATTTTGGCAAGGAATGGATGTAGTATCTGTTCTGGTTAAGGACTAATTCTTTCCATATTCCGTGAAAGGCGGTCTTACTGGGCGGTTGAGCTTGCTTTTCTGCCCGGTAGCCAAAGTTGAGGAGCTCCAGCTGCCCATTATTTATTAGTTGGCCTCTTTGGTGGTTTTTTGGTTGATTTAGAGTAGTTTCAATGTCGGGCCCACTGTTCATCAGGGGTCTTTGATTGAGAAACTGCCATGAGTTTCTGTCACAGGCCTACTTCTCCCAGGCGTTAGAATTTAAGCCAAGGGATTCCAGGGAGGTCTTATGAATGTCCTTGAAGAACTGGTTCTGGCCGCCATGAGAGCGTTGCACGTGGCAAGTTCTCGGGATGCCCAACGCACTTGGTGTTTCTGTAGCAGAGTGTAGATGGACATCAGCTCGGCTTGGCAAAGGACTTCTATGTCAGGTATTTTGTCTCGCCAGTTACCCTTGGGAACAGCATTCATGGGTTAGTAACGCATCGACGTGCAAACAGTCAACCAAAAGAGGATAATCGGATCCTCCCCCATTCCTAAATGCAAGATATCTATGTACTATTACTAATCATCTTCCTGATAACCCTTCCACCATACAAATATGCTAAGAGTACATTACCAAAATAACTTCCAGCAAAATTATCTAAAAGGGTTAAAATCATAAAGAAGCTTGTAGGTATCAACTGGGGAGCTTATTTCAACTTTGTAAGGACCTCAGTGCTACTCTGAGTCTACCTGGCAGTCGAATATGCTTCTGCCTCCCGGGCTCATAGCTGCTATATTATAACTCTGAACACGACCATCAGCAAGGCCATGAAACTTGTCACTGCAACCTCAATGTCGACACCCAGGGTCATGTTGCCAATCCTCTAAATTCCAATCTTGCTGAAATCTGTCGAGATTACCAGACTGTCAAAGTGGCAGAGGAAGCGAAGGAGACTCAAAGCCTCATATCACAAGATATGAATGCTTCCTCTCAGCGTATCCAGCGTAACCACTTTGCCTTTCAAAGGAAGACACTCACAAACAACACTAAAAGTACAAACAACTGAGTTAAGAATTAATGGAAACAGGAACCAGGATAATCAACCAAAAACCACCTTTATAAATTTCTCAAGGTACCATCATAGAGACCTGGTTTTAACCCAAAATCGAGATCATCACGAAGCAGCATCAATCACTTTCGAAAGGAGTTCGATGTACCTACCACCTTTTGAAGTACATTGATGTACAGCATGCTCGCAATACGCTTGTTGTATGTTGCAAACTGTTGAACACATCCTCAATGAATGTCTTAAACCGACAAATTAAACACGCGGCTTGAAAAATGTCGATGATGATACATTTGAATTGTTAAAATGATCAAAACTTTGCTTATTATTTTGGATGAAATCCTTAATTTACATAATTATTGAACAAATAGAAATAATAAAGGCAGCAGCCAAATGAATCTTTAAATTTTTAAAGAGATGTCCTTTTTCCGATATTTTTTCCGACATTTTTTGTCACGGGGGGAGGGAGTTCAACATGTTTCATACGGCGGAACAAAACATGAGTAACCACAAGTGTGGAGCTATCTTATTAGCCCCCCCCCTCCCCCTATTCGGCGCTGATGTTCATAAAGCGACTTATAGTTTGAAAAAGTACGTTTGGACGATTGCAGTAAGTGGCTGATTTTGAAAAGCTTTTTGAAAATTACGACTTGACGTCACCTTGTGTTCTCCGCTCCTCCTCTGTTGCCTCCTCTGAGAAACTTTTTAACATCTCATTCCCCTGTGAACAAGCTTGCATAAATTAAAAAGTCTTCCACATTGCCCTGAAGTATGTTGTTTTTTATGAAACGTGTGTCAGAGTTCGATTCTGTAGCTCTTGTGCTTACTTCGCAAAAAGTGAAGCATGATTCCAGAAGAAACACAACACGCGACATTTGTCGCTTTCTGCAAGACATGTGCCTTTTTGGTAAATCGTTACCCATACATGTGTGCAATATTGCTCATGTTATCAACCAGCGAGAAGGTGAAGTTGGTGAGGTCAAGCTCCCCCAACCTTACCACTGTTTATGCACACCTTGGTATGTTCTTTCTGGCTGGAACTTCAATGGCGTTTGATATTTTCAAGACAGCAAGATTCTTTGCACTTGTTACCGCCGGACAGTTTGGGTTTCGTTCATATGAAATCTACATGGCTGGAGATCTGAAAGATCCAATACTGGTAAGACAACGATGTAAACTTTACGACCTGCTTAACAATAACATAGATATATCATCAAGAAGAGAGGACTTGAATGTAAATACTGAAAATACACTAGAGAAATAGCAAATATATCACCACCGGGGACCGATTCTCTCTAATTTTCAATGGGCTCTAGTCAAACTGATAGACCATATGGCAGTCCCTGCTTGGCCCACTGGTACTTGCACACTTTATGTATATGTATATACCCACCGAAGACATTCTAACATGTTAGTTCAAACATTAGTACCCAATATATCAATGTATAGCCTAACCAGGCAGGCAGAAATTATAGTACTATAATATATTTTTAAAATGTGACAAATTGGAAGGAAATAGGTGTTCAGTTGCATCTTCTAAATAGAATTAGAAACAAACTTGGCTTGAGTAACGCAGCTACTATCCAACATGGTGACGGGCGTGAAAGAATTCTGAACTTGCGTATAAATTTTACAGTCTTCAGCTAATATGGTAGATGTCTGATGTCATAAGATCTAGTGCTCATGTGAACACAAAAATGACAACTTCACACCAAAGTGATGGACATCAAGCCCCTCATGTGAAGAGGGTATACTGTAACAATGGAATACTCATATTTGGTAGGCCTAATCAACGTACACACTTTACATATATACATCTTCATCCACAAGCTATAACTTTTCTGCTGTGTAAGACCCCTATGCTATCATACACTGTACACAAGACACAGGGGCAATGTCTGGTATTTTGTTGGGCAATGAAGATATTTGTAGTCATTTGTGCCAGACACTGCCCATGTAGCAGGCTAACTAACATGGAAAGGGAAGCAATATGTACTCATTATTTGCTCTAATGCGTGTCTGTGCAAAATATAATTATAGCCCAAGCCAACTTTTTTGGAATAATGTATATTTATAGTAGACCAAACTCTTAGAAAATAGCAGCCAAACAAAATAATTCATGAAAGGTTAGGTTGCCTTATGCTGGATCAAATTAAGAAGGTCTCTGGTTGTTATCAATACACTTTGTTGTGGTACAAAGTTATGATTATCAGATTGATGACATCTCTTATCAGGATAACGACAGTTTATTTACTGAAGTCAATGCAAAAGGTTTGAAGCATAACTTGTTTCCTTGATTGTGATGCCAATTTTGTGACTTCCATAAACATTTTTATGAAAATGGCATGTAAGTAT
Source organism: Alatinidae sp. Z8VKAUB7J3 (assembly GCA_010016025.2). NCBI lineage: Eukaryota > Metazoa > Cnidaria > Cubozoa > Carybdeida > Alatinidae > Alatinidae sp. Z8VKAUB7J3. The sequence goes on along the minus strand of JAAAKM020001378.1, from coordinate 3,777 downwards.
AGTCAAAATATAAAGGCATATTGTTAGATGAATGTAATGCTAACAAGAATAGAAGGTTTTGAGTAACATATTATATTATAGTCATTGTTAGAATGTGGGAAAAGAGTATATACCTTGTGTAAATGTTTAAGGTGTTGTTACAATGCTGAAACCCGTTGGAGATCTACTCAAATCATGATAGGGTTACCAACTGTTGCATTTTATGCCTTGCAAATTGAACAAGTTTACCTATTAATAGCAGTTTGGAGTCAAAGGCTATGAAGTCAGAATTTAACTTGATTCTGTTTGATGCATCATTAGCTGAGTAGCTTCTGTCATGAAATACCAGTTGCATACAAGGTTAATGTGATTATACAAAACAGGAGACTGGAGACTGCAGGGGCTTCAAACATTTATATAGATCAATGAATCTTTTCTATGAAAAATTTATATATATAGAATACACAGGAGAGTGCTCAAAATGCATAAGAGTGTTGCTGGCCTCTGTACCCCCACAAACCTACTGGGGGAGATCCTACCCCTTCCCCTAACCCCTTGGGGCAAGGGTGCCCTACACAGACTTGAATTGATGGAACACACTTTGTTGACACTCAGCGTTGGGAGCATGAATTTATTCCAACAAACAATCATAATCTGTGTATCAAACTGACAAGATATTGGCGAAACATGATTATATATACCAAGTCACGATAAGTGTAATGTTGGATTAACAAACTTAAAATACTGTGCCAGTAGTAGCTAAAGTTGTAAATAACACGTCAACAGGGGCCATAGAATTGCTAGGATATAAGCTACTTGCACTCCTACCACAATGAAAGTGTATCTGTACAATACCCAAATAAGTTAACGTGCGTAGAATGATGCCTAAAATTGAGGCACAAAACAAACTTGACAGTAACAACAAAGTGTAGTGTGATGTGAATAGGATAGATTCAATTCATAAAGTTCTAGAGTAGCTACAGCTATGTCAAAAGGGGTAACACAAGGGTAATGGGTATATCATACTGTGTCTAAAGTTATCAGGTCATAATAGCTTTCTGTAATTTTTTGATCTGGAGTTAACAATGATAATAAATAGTGTTATTAACCAAACTTTACAAAACTGTACATCAACAACCTGGAAATCAATTTGGTATTTTGAAAGTATTTTATTATATTATCTGTTTTCACCATTTCCTTCATAGGCCAAGGTTCTGATAAGAAACCTAGCACTCATTGGCTGTTATTTAATGGTTGGTGGTGGAATTGCAGAGTTTGGAAGAAACGTTCTGAAAAACCAGCGACTTATCGCATTTGGAAAGCAGTTATTTGGTGCATATTCATTCCTTAATGCTGTGATGATATGGAACAGTGACGTTGAATTCCGAGCACATTCAACACATCTGCCAGGTGGAGTTATAACTACCTATGGCATGATGATTATGTACATAATTTGTGGGGTGTTAATTTATGCAAATTATGAGTCAGAATATTTCTCAAAATTGTTAGCATGGACAGTATTTGTAGATACAGTGTTTGTGGACATGGACACTAAGTTTTGGTGGATAGCAGCTCAAGTTTCTCGTTGGATGCAGTTGTCAATAGCATCACAAAATCTGTGTGCTGTTGCTGGTTTGATAGTTATTAGAAAAGAAAGGTGATGGTTGTATATGTTATATAGTTTATTTTCTCAGTAGTGGCAACCAGAGTGATAATAGGCCATGAATGGAAACTCACTCAGTGGTAACGTTTTTGCACACATTACATTCCCCCTGTGACCATAGACATCAACTCAAAATTTGGAAGTAATACCTTGCATGAAAAAGAACAAATTTACAGTGCACTTTTTTAAAATTGTGAAAGGTTATTTGTCTTAGTTGGAAGAAGCACACTATATCTGTGTGTAAGAAATTGGTGCTTTCAAAATATATTTTGTGGTACTGTTTCATGTCAGGAGGACGAGCATTGCCAGAGCAATCCATTGCAATAGCTAGCTTCCCACATTTAAATCCTGATGGTAGAATTTCTCCCGATACCATTCAATTGCTCAGGGTGCCGTTCTTGTACGATACTTTAGTCAAAAGACCTATAGTCAGTGTCTTATGCATGTAGATCACTAGCAATACCCTGTAATGATGTCACTATAATTGTGATTGGCTGATTTTGATTAAAATCCATGTAACTCTTGGGTGTCAGGAAGTGATACTTTACAGAAATAAGCCTTAACATGCATTCTTGGCAGCAAAGTTCCTAAATCTTGGGAAATAACCTACTCTTTGGTCTCTTATAAATGTGGGGGGGAGGGGGGTATTTATTAATATTTGGAATTATTCCAGCCCCCCATCGTATTAGTTCCCCAACTTTTTTATTTTGGAAAATTTGCTTTGATGATCTAAAAAGAAACATTGGCACAGATTTATTTGATGATGATTTTTCAAAGAATTGTAAAGATTTCTGAGGCTAAAATGTGCCTTGTGTTGATATCTTTTCTGTTTTACCCGCTAATGGAAGCTGTTTTACAAAACATTGTTTCCAGCCCCCTTATAATCTTTGAAATTGTTTCCAACCCCCATTTATGCCAACACTCCCAGTTATTGGAGATGCAGAAAATTTATGCCCCAGACCTTCCAACTCCTGGCATGGCCCTTTCAGAACTGCCAAGGTATCATTAAATACTTTCATAAGTGAAAAATGACTTTAGGGCATTTTGAATAACAGAACAGAAAATGGCATGGGGAGATATAGCCTATAACAATTCGTACTTGAGATATTCAACATGTCACCATGACAGTAAGAATCTCTAACAGAAGAATAGTATAGAATCATATCATTCATCATTTGCTTGAATTGGTTCGATATGGTATATTCATGGCTGGCTTTTAATCTGATCCAGACTGTAATAGGTCAAAACTCAAATTCCTCTCCAGTGAGTCTGTCTTTATTACCATCTTTATTACCTCTACGATGAAGTATTTCTCTAACAAGTTACATTACAAGTACACAATTTTTTAAAAAGCAAGTGATTTACAAGCTGCTAAGCACAAAAGTGGGAGAACTTATAAACAACTCAAAAACTGAAGGTTTTCCTAGTAACCAATTTGTGCACTTCATAGTAACATTTTTAAAAGTAAATGCATGTATCCATTGAAGACTCTTGAAGTGACCCTGGCTTTAGTCAATTCTCTTAGCAGAGAAATAGATCTATGTTACTTGGCCCCTTATTGTAACAAGCCTCTCTATTTTATGTTTAATCACACTTGTACATACACTTAAACCTATTATTTACTCAAATGTGCCTCATGTATTTTGGTAAGTAGAACAAAACCTAAATATTTATTATGTATTATTTTCAGAAAATTCCACACCTTTTTTTATTTCAACCCTGATTTATTTGATTTTAAAATTAATTTCAACCGCCTGTTTAACAGTTTTCCATTGATTCCCACCCCTCATTTAGTAGTTTTCAAAATTTCCTCTGACTCCCACCCCCCAACTGAAGTGTAACTCGCCCATGAAGAATCTAGTAATTGTAGAAAGAGACAGTTGTTTAAGTAAAGGGCAATCTTCAAAGCTGGAAAGTAACTCAGACACTAATGCAATCTCTTGTATGACACAAATTCAACTTGACTTTTTTTAATACTATTTTTGGCTTTCTGAAGTCATTTATTTAATACTAGGGACAATACGTTTATGACATCATCAACTTTTCAGTTCCCACTCCCCTCCATATTGTCAATAAGAACAATAGACTTTATTATTCTAAAGTAGTGGATCCCTTACCTCCACTTTAATGTCAAG
>JAAAKM020001373.1:0-14748 GCA_010016025.2 Alatinidae sp. Z8VKAUB7J3 | reverse complement strand
TTAAGTAGTTGCTTAGGTATCACTACAGGTTATCATCGAATTTCGTTGTGTTGTAAATGATGAAGTACCAAATGATGGTTGGATCTTTGATCTCTTTGCTTGACACATTATCAACAGTGTGGTATTTGTTATATGTCAACAATTTGTAATTCTTAATGAAAAACGTTTCTTGATATGTTTTTCAGGCGTTTTGAAAATTGACCCTCCTGAAGTTGAGGCCACGAGCTGAGTAGCTTAGATTTTGAACCAAATCGAGGCCTCGCACGTAACTGAGTTGCTTATAAAAAAAAAACGTGTACAGCACCTAACATTTATACACTGAGGATCATTATGTTGCCAGATAATATTTTCTTAGAACTCAGTAGATCGTAACTTGTTAGTGTTACCGAGTATTGCAACTGGCACTTTGGCATTTTTTTCATGCAATTGTAGGAAGACTTTTGTATAATTGTTCGACAGATTTTTTTTATCGCCACATCTCAAATATTCGTTTCCATGAAAAGTGACGATGTGTTTTATGTACCTTATCGTAGGAGAGGGTGGGGTAGTGAAGGGTGTTTATCCTCTCAAAAAGGCAAAGATTCTGTAGGAGGTTGTTACTTTAGGGGTAGACAATTTAGCTAGAGCACAAGGTACAGGTTACGAAGAGAATCTAAATGTGAACATGCTTCAGCTCATTATTGTTGTCAACATTTACACTTTTAGTAAATGGCAAAGATGTACAGGTAATGTCAGGTAATTAACCTCTGCTTGATAGAGATCCTGATACAGCTAGATGCTCGCGTTCTGACGGGCTTCACCCAGTCAGGTTTTCGTAATTTCATCTCAATATTTGTGAGCAAGCGGCTTTCGAGATGTTGAAATCCAGAAACGTTAGGGTAAAAATAGACATGGTTTCGTTTCGGAGAGACTCATTTGGGAGGGACTTATTTGGGAGAGACTTATTTGCCGCAATATAAGTGGCTCAGTAAACGAAGGCAATGTTGGAGATTAATATTTATAAAATGGTTTACAAACAAAAGTTATTGTGTGCGGGTATTCATGTGACCAGTCTCGATTGCAATGTGTTTGAAAACTTACTGGTGTACCGCGCATCGCTAGCAGAATCTATGGTCAACATTTGAGAAGGAACATGATAATTTCCATTGCTTTATTGCCACGTTGTTTCAGAACGTAAACAGGTCGTACCTTAAGAATTCATTACGCTTGTGTTGTCACAGTTGTGTTTCAGGTAGTCTTCATCCTAAGATGATTTTATATAGTTTCAGAAAAGCACAAAGCAAAGGGCTGCACGAGTGGACACTTCCCTCCCCGTAAATACGTTTGCCCCTCGCTCCCCTTACATAGATCTCAGAACACAGGTTTAAAATTCGGTTTGTCTTTGTTTGTAAAAGCTGTCTATAATTCTTAGTTTTTTGCTCTTTTTAAAAGCGTAGCCTTACATCAATCTTTACGGAGTGACAGAATCATTTTTGATTATTTGGGATAGCAATGAAATACGAATTCACCTAGAATACACCCAAGTATTACACCGTACGTATCACGCGTGTAAGATATCATTTACATCGCATACCACAGTGATTTGACCGTGCTACTTTGGTAATGGTAGATTTTTAACCCCGTCTAATTGGTCACCCCTTCAACTCTTATAAAGTACTCCAACCACTTTACGTATACCTTTTCTAATTAAGTTTCTAATAAACAGGTATTTGCTATCAGAAGATATTCCCAGCCAGGCCAGAATAATAGTTTTATTTGTGATTTATTTGTTGCAAATAAAAGGGATATAAGTATATGATCTTATGCATCTTACTGGAAAACATACTGCGAGTTCGAATATCCTTCGCTAACTAAGTTACTCTATCTACTAAAACTCATAACATGCCTCGCTGTCGGGTACAGATTGAGGTCTCAACGCCTGTGGGTGTAAATTCTTTGGTACAAGATTTTATAAATGCCTATTACGATTGGATGAATACCAAAGTGGCTAACTGACTCGTCCACGAATTTATCACCAACGTGAGCCTAAGGTTAGGCTGTTTTCGTACAAACAACCAGCGACGGGGGAAGGTAAGGCGTTTCGGGGGGGGGGCGCATGTAGGCGGGGTTCAAATTTATTTTTGCGCATTCCACTAAGGTGCCTTTGATCATTGTGTGGAAAGGGGTGTTTTGTGTTGATATGCATATCTTGCAGTGAATGTGACACAATATCCGTTACAATCAATTTCAATTTTGATAAAGATGAAAAGTGGTTACGAAAAAAATTGAGGTTTGCCAAATCTTGGGGACAAGGCCCCCCTGCCCCCTGTTCCCCCTTCCCTGACATCAAATCAATATAATTTGAGATGTCCATGCCCTGCTCTGCTGCTTTGTGGCGTTTATGACATATGCCACAGAAAGAGAAGTAATGTCATTTAGGTGAAAAAATATGTTAGAAAAACCAAAAATCTGGCTCCTTATGGAACTAACTCATTAGAACATTGTAAATCCAAGACGTGCCGGCAAACGGGACAATACGTTTAATTGTTTAACAACAGTACTGTGCTTACCCCTTCCTGACTTGACATACCCCCTCCCTGACATGACGTCATAATCGTATGCCCCCAAGTGTACCGACCTTGTGATTAATAGTATGCAATTATAGATACGACATGACTCAAAGTGTGACCCTAGATTACCTAGTACGTATATGATATGGTAGCCATAGGCAATCGCTTCTCGGCCTTTAGGCAAGGAATGGCTGTTGTATCTGTTCTCATCGGTGGTGATTGGTGAGGTATTATGAGACATCCAAGTATCTGTTCTCATTGATGACAGATGCTTTTCATAATCCGCGAGAGGCGGTCCTACTGGGCGGTTGAGTCTGCCTCGTGGCTCTCTTCTCTGCCCGGTAGCCTAAATTGAGGGGCGTTTCCCTTGGACGCCCCAGCTGCCCTTTATTTATTAGTTAGCCTGTCGGGGTTTTTTTCTGTTTATTTAGGGTAGTGTCAATGCCGGGCCCACTGCCCATCAGGGGTCTTTGATCGAGAGACTACCATGGGCAACTGCAAAGAACGTGCCATCGTTATTTTGTCTCTATATTCTTTACTTAACGTATACTAGTGTAGTTTTAGTGATGTGTGTATTTGTCTTCGAATATGTAAACATTTGGTTTAAGTCTCCAATAATAAGTTTCCAAAGCACGTGGCTGTTAACTGTCAATTATTAAGAATGTGTTGTCCTGCTCGTTGTGTTTATCTGATGATTGATTCAGGGCGACATTAGTTATGCCCACTAAGACAATCAAATCTGTATCTGCCTAGTTGTGAATTTTTTTGTCAAGAGGAAATTTTGCAGTATTTTTTGCGTCAACTCTCCTTTTTGCCAGGGTTGTGTTCCAACTCCCGCTACATCTTTCAAAGCAAGGTTCTAGTCTATTCAACGAAATTCTGTCTGGACATTGGTAACTTCTTTTCATAGCTGTTGCTAGGCCTAGTACGTACTACTCGCTTCTCGGCCTTTTGGCAAGGAATGGATGTAGTATCTGTTCTCATTGCTGATTCATTCCATAATCCGCTAGAGGCGGTCCTACTGGGCGGTGAGCCTATCTCATGGTAATAAAACAAAAAAATTCATTTTCATGAAGAATAAACTCTGAACCTAAGACCGACAAATCTTTGCGTTAGTTAAATATAGCAACTTTTATTGCGCTGAGATCTAGAGCAACCTTAATTTTATCGGATAAGATCACGATGGACATTGGGGGTACAGAAATGAGGAATATCGAGCTTGGCGAAAAAAGACGCGAAATTAAAATTGAATGCAATTTTTACTTGACGGAGTTATTCCTAATTTCTAAAATAAGATGGCGCCCACAACAGTCTCCCTCAGGTATGTCTGTAATAAGAGAACTCGCACAATAATTTTAATCATCATTATTAGTCCATCAAGTTCTTATTTGTTATTCTTCGACGGTAGTTTCTTAACGGGTGTCTTCAACTTAAGAAATTGCTACTAAACTCTGAAACCATAAATACTAAGGGATCTTTCACGATTGACGTTTCGTACTAAAAACAGACTAACTACGAAAACGACAATTTTGTTTTCTGACAGTGGCTTTCCCGAAAATTTCAATAGTATATAAATTTGTGCCGGATTTTACGTCCAAAAGTTTTCCGCGTCCCCCAAAACTTGACAAAATTATGTTTCCGTCATCGGCGTGTTTCGGAAATTGGAGTTGGCTCATCTTGTATGCTCGGATTTGTTTAACCATGTAAAGATCATTCTGTTACCCAAAGCAGCTTGCAATTCTTGGGAGGTGTTGTCAATGTCGCTAGCTAGTAGGTCCACGTATGACTTTTTGAGACGACACACGCTGTTAGGTCCACGGTGGGGTACCCATAGAAGTGTATCGCTGGTAACCTCACCTTTGCTTCTCCAGCAGTGATTCGCAAATCTTAGTCTTCTCTTGCTAATAACTTGCGTCACCGGAAGTAGATTTCCCGAAATGTGATTCTAGGTTTGATGTTCAATCCATGATAAATCGACTACTGCACGAACCACTGTGCATAATCGCCGTTCAGAAAGTCTTCGAAATTCGAAACTTCGAATTTCGAAACCCAAAATATTAGTCAATGGTCAGAACTGTTTTGTATCAATTTTACGGCAGCACGCCTACTGTGAGATGAGGATTTTATTTAACTCATTCGTGACGCAGTACAGGCATATTTAAGACATGGTACACGTCGATAACAGCAGCAGTTTGTTTTAACGCCCTTAAAAGATCTGTTTTACCTGCTTACATAATAAGTGGCGTATCGATGGGGAAACCCCCTCCTCCTTTTAGGATGTTTGACCTACCAGAGGGCGATCAAATACTGTTAGCAAACGAGGACAACAGTGACGTGAGCTGCCCTTGTTTGACTCCCCGTGCAGGTGGAAAAGTGCATAGAAGCATAGTAATTCTGAGGCGGTAGGAATTCATGCTGACCTGCCCCTCTCTCACTTTTGGAAAATATCCTGTGTACCCCTAATGCGTGTTGTTAATAGTAGTAATCGGTCTTTATACACATTCGCATAATATTGCTTACAACGACTACCACCATTATGGATTTAATACTCGCACGTCAACAAATGAAACGCCCCCCTTCCCCTCCCTTTCTTTGTCTTTAGACGGACGCAGGTTTCATGTTGGCAAAGAAGTCGTGTTTGTTGAACCCTCGTTGTAGTTATCTTTCAGCTGAGCTGTGTTTTGACGTTTCAACCCAGGACACTACCGAACGTTTCAAGACTGCGTACACTATTCCGGATCGCCTAGACGTGAGGGAGATATGTAATCTTATCGTTGCTCATTGATATTTCTACGCTGATAGTTCATTATATGCTTGAGTCCAAGATTTGAAAAGACTACTAAATGAATAACTGGACATAACAAGGAGTTGAATAAATAATGGTGAAAAGTTGAATGCTTCAAAATTGTCGGCTCAAAACTCGTGTTGGTTTAAACAATAAAACTAGCTAAAAATTTGTGTCTTTTTAAAACAGCAACTGAACAAAAATTTGGCACTTATAACTCAGTATTTGTAACCGTTCATCTATTTGTATAAATTAACCATAGTTTTACGACAAAGTAGATAGCTGATACTTCAGGGGTTTTTATTTTAGAGGGGGCCCAAAGGAGTTACTTCTGCAATTTTTGCTATTGTAATTGAAATCTAAGGGACCCCATATCAAATGATTATTTAAGGGGGGTCCCATATTAGGCGTCTGCAGTACTTCATAGAGTGTACTATAACAGGCCATGCTTCAGAACTCTCAAAATGTAGGTCCACTATTGTTTTGGAGTACCCTGCCACCTAATATTGACTTGTTACACCCCTTATGTCATTACGAAGCTCAGACTGCTTCCCCGATTTGCAGTACCCATAAGAATTTTGATTGTGCTCGTAATAATAACAGCCATTTTGTCTATAGTAGTACTTAGTCTTCGTGCTATCCTTAAAAGGACTGGGTAGACGGCGGGAAAATGAAGCGCATTGATTGGTCGCTCTGAAGACAGTTGTTAGCTTTGAAACGTCAAGCTCATAGCAGAAGCATTTTTTCTCCAGGCAAGACAAGCGTATTCGCTGAGGGAATCTAAAGGCCTTTGATATTTTATAGATAATTCTGTTTTTAAAGTATAGATAAGATTCCGTGGCATATAGCAGTTCTTTAAGGTCTGCTTTACTTTAATTGATAACTGGATTTCCTGGCAGTTACATGCAGTTTGGAAATGTAAGTATAACTGAGTTGTCTTGTCAAATTTTATGTTACACATAGTGCACCGTCAGTATTTAGTCTATGATATTCTATTTAAGGTCCCTAGTATTTATTTTCGCTTGTGATTAATATAATTTCATTTTGATCTGCTTGGAACTTCGATCTGCACTTTTTAGGCCTTGTGGAAGTTTATGGAGCGATTGTGAAATGTGTCAGCCCTTTCAGGCTTAGAGGACAAATTTTACCTACATAATTTTGTTTGATGCTAGCAGAACAGTTGGATAAATGATGCTGATGCTTATTTGAAATTTTTCTTCTCACAAAAACTGTTATAACTCGTAAATGTAGAAGTGGCTCCAAGAACGATAGGGCAGATTCAAATTGTATCGTATCTTGTATCTGTTTGTTAGGCACTCATTTATTAGTGTTAGTTCTGCATCGGTTGATGCTGTGTCGTTGTCTTCTGATACTTTTTCAACGGGCATTTGCATCTCTTGAAGACGATGTTGTTTATTTTAACATAGTTTAGAGGATAAATTGTCTCAGTTGTCCACGCAATTGCTTTCTGTACTAGTTAAACTTTTGTTGGTTCTAGCTGACAGAGAGTTAAATATTTTTATTGACGTTTTCTCATGTGTATTTTGCTTTGGAGTATTGCTACTTATTCTGTTACCGTATTGGCATATCTATTCATATTAATATATAAATTTATGGTTGGTAAATAAAGTTATCGTATAAATTATGGCATTTCATCGAATTGATTCCGTTGAATGTAATATCTACGAATATCTAAATGTGTTATGGCCTTCGTAAAGTAACTTTCACATATACATGGTGTCCACTCTTCATATCTTGTAGACCTATTCCAGTGTAATATTTTTACACAAGACTTGTATACTTGTTCACAAGCTATGATGATCCTATACTTAATAAAATTTCTACTTCTATTTCAGGTGGTGCATTCAGCAGTTCTCATATGGAAAGAAGTGTTATTTAGGTGCATCTAAAATAGTGTAGGTAGAGTGGTGTATGTATGTAGGTAGGCTATTGTAAATAGCAGGTAGAGTAGCATCAACAGATAAGGTAGGCAGAGTAGTACAGGTATGGTAGTGTAAGCATTTAAGCTAGGTAGTGTAGGTAAGTAGATAGGTTAGGTAGATAGGGTAGAGTAGGTAGGTAGGTAGGTATATAGGTTAGGTAGGTTAGGTATAGTAGGGTAGGGTAGGTAGTGTAGAATAGGTAGTATAGATAGATAGAATAGGTAGGGCAGGTAGGTAAGGTAGGTAGAGTAGGGTGGGATAGGTAGTATAGTTAGGTAGGTAGGGTAGCGTAGGTAGTATAGATAGGTAGTGTAGGTAGGGTAGGTAGTCTAGATAGGTAGAGAAGGTAGGCTAGATAGGTTAGGTAGGTAGGTTAGGTAGAGCAGGGTAGTGTAGGTAGAGTAGGTAGGTAGGTAGGTAGTATAGATAGGTAGGGCAGATAGGGTAGATAGAGTAGGGTAGGTAGTATAGATAGGTAGGTAGATAGGGTAGGTAGGTAGGTAGGTTAGGTAGAGCAGGGTAGTGTAGGTTAGTTAGATAGGTAGAGTAGGTAGGTAGGTTAGGTAGAGCAGGGTAGTGTAGGTAGATAGGTAGGGTAGGTAGTATAGATAGGTAGAGCAGGTAGGGTAGGTAGGGTAGGGTAGGTAGTTTAGATAGGTAAGGTAAGTAGGTAGGTTAGGTAGTTAGATAGGTAGAGTAGGTAGGTTAGGTAGATAGGTAGGTAGGGTAGGTTAGTGTAGGTAGAGTAGGTAGAGTAGGGTAGTGTAGGTAGATAGGTAGGGTAGATAGTATAGATAGGTAGGGCAGGTAGGGTGGGTAGGGTAGGTAGTTTAGATAGGTAGGGTAAGTAGGCAGATAGGGTAGCTAAGTAGATAGGTTAGGTAGAGTAGGGTAGTGTAGGTAGGTTAGGTAGTTAGATAGGTAGAGTAGGTAGATAGGTAGGTAGGGTAGGGTAGGTAGTATAGATAGGTAGAGTAGGTAGGGTAAGCAGTATAGGTAGGTTAGGAAGATAGAGTAGGGTAGGGTAGGTAGTATAGATAGGTAGAGTAGGTAGGTAGAGTAGGTAGGGTAGGCAGTATAGGCGGTAGATAGAGTAGGGTAGGTTAGGTAGAGTAGGGTATTGTAGGTAGGGTAGGTAGTGTAGAATAGGTAGTATAGATAGATAAAATAGGTAGGGCAGGTAGGTAAGGTAGGTAGAGTAGGGTGGGGTAGGTAGTATAGGTAGGTAGGTAGATAGGGTAGCTAAGTAGGTAGGTTAGGTAGAGTAGGGTAGGTTAGGTAGTTAGATAGGTAGAGTAGGTAGGTTAGGTAGATAGGTAGGTAGGGTAGCGTAGGTAGTATAGATAGGTAGAGTAGGTAAGGTAGGCAGTATAGGTAGGGTAGGTAGATAGATAGAGTAGGGTAGTGTAGGTTAGGTAGAGTGGGGTAGGGTAGGTAGTATAGATAGGTAGAGTATGTAGGTTAGGTAGTGAGAGTAGGGTAGGGTAGGTAGTATAGATAGGTAGAGTAGGTAGGTAGGGTAGGCAGTATAGGTACGGTAGGTAGATAGATAGAGTAGGTTAGGTAGAGTAGGGTAGTGTAGGTTAGGTAGAGTCGGGTAGTGTAGGTTAGGTAGGGTAGTGTAGGTAGGATAGGTAGTATAGATAGGTAGGGTGGGTAGTATAAAGTAGGTTAAGTAGATTGGGTAGTTAGTGGAGGAAGGTTAGGTAGGTAGAGTAGTGCAGGTAGGTAGATAGGTTAGGTAGATAGGATGGAATAGGTACATTAAGTAGATAGGATGGAATAGGTAGGTTAGGCAGATAGGTAGAATAGGTAGGATAGAGTAGGTTATGTAGATAGGGTAGGTAGTGCAGGAAGGTTAGATAGGCAGGTAGGTAGAGTAGTATAGATAGGTAGATCGGGTAGGTAGGTAGAGTAGTTTTGGTAAAATAGGTAGTGTAGATAGGTAGGTAGGTAGAGTAGGGTAGGTAGATTAGTGTAGGTAGCTAAGTTAGAGTAGTTTAGGTAGGTAGGTAGGTATGCAGGTAGTGTGGGTAAGGTAGGTAGTGTAGATAGGTAGGTAGAGTAGTGTAGATAGGTAGGTAGGTAGAGTAGTGCAGGTAGGTAGATAGGGTAGAATTGGTAGGGTAGGTTTGGTAGGTTAAGTACGGTAGGTAGGTTAGGTAGTTAAGGTAGGTAGTGCAGTTAGGTAGGGTAGTGTATGGAGGTAGGTAGGGTATATAGATATTGGAGGTAGGTAGGGCAGGTAGTGTAGGTAGGTTGGGTAGTGTATGCAGGGTAGCATAGGGAGATAGGTTATGTAGTGTAGGTAGGTAGAATATGTACATTAGGTAGAGTAGTGTGAGCATGTTTGGTAAGTAGTTTAGGGAGGTAGGGTTGGTATTGTAGCATTGGCAGATACGGTAATGCAGGTAGCTTGGTGGGTAGATTGGGCAATATAGGTAGATAGGATCAAATAGTAGGGTTGGTAACTTAAATTTTTTTAAATAGATAAAGTAGGTAACATTTGATTAACTCTTTAGAAACCCCCATTTGATTATAAAGTGGTTTTTTAACTAACTGAAACTTCCTACAGCCATATATGCTAAGGTAAAGATCTATGTCAAAGGGCAAGAGCAATTCAAGGGTTAGTGTTCAACAGGCCTATATACTGTCTGCCACATATTTTGCGTTTTATTTGGGCTTTAGCCTAAATGGTTGCCAAGGCCCTACAGAATCCCCCTAATATATATGTCAATGACTAGAATTGCATATCAGATCTTGATTATGCAGATGGTGTTGGATGTATGTCTGTGCCAAGAACCAAGGCTATTACACTTTCTCCCAGATGACCATGTGGATTGATTCACGTCCAATAGAGTTAATAAAATCAGTATAAAGACAAAGGTAAGAGTCAATACTAACTCACTCAACTGTACACTTCTGCATTCTTACGAGGCGTGACAAGAGTAAATTTCGGAAGTTCAAACACTAAACATGACACCAACAACATTCTCAGAGAAAGATTCCTTGTTAATTTAACTTTTGATGCCCTCACCAGAAAACAATATCTTTGAAGACCGGGTCATACTCTGTAAAAAGGGCACGAGGAGCATAAAGAGACCCTATAACCCGCTGGCTACAAGGATGAAAGAAAAGACCCCGATTACAGTTAAAGTCACAGAGTAAGAGCATCTCAGAATGACCTAAAACCATGCGAGAGACCATATGAAGAAAAGAGCATGACAAATGGCTTAATTTCCAGCTCTTGGTAGCCTAAATTAAGGGAGCTTTCGTGAATGCTCACAACAACCATTATTTGTACACATGGTTGGCACTTTTGATGCGGTTTTATGGCGTGTACTTCCCTTCGGCAGGGGCCAGAGCTGTGCCCTTGTAAATCGAACTCTTTGGGAGCACAGAGCACCTTAAGCAAAGATGCCCTTCCTAGCTTTATCAATAATACTTAAAGTACTTCTCTGATTCGATTTTAATTACTAACCAATGCTTTAATATGGTTTGTTGTAGTGGCCCCTATCTTCCAATATCAATGGTCTCGCACATTATGATACGTTGCCTACAATAGAAAAACTTGAAAGTTAATCATGATATTTCAATTTCTATGCAGAACGTATTGCAGTCTCTCAATCAAATACCCCTGATGAGCAGTGGGTCCGACATTGAAACTACCCTAAATAAACAGAAAACCACTAAACAGGCTAACTAACAAAGAAAGGTCAACTGGACGTCCAAGGGCAACGCCCTCAGTTTGTGCTACCGGGCAGAGAAGCAAGCCATAGGACAGGCTCAACCGTCCTGTAGGACCGTCTCTCGCGGATTATGGAAAGCATCTGTCATCAATGAGAACAGACACTACATCCATTCCTTGACAAAGGAGATGAAGCGTATGCATCACCTATTGTGGCCCCCTTCCGGATACATCATTGCCTCCCACACTTATGGGCGTGGCTGTTCACGGGCCTGACTCAAGTTAACAAACGTAGGTGTCCAAGATCAAGATACAAGAGGCATGCTGAACCTCCCCGCTCCCCTCCTAATACTGTGACAATCAATAACTAAAGATGAATTTTGCGGATTGAGAGAAGGAGAGAAGAGCAGTAATTGGAAGGTTCGACAAACGACCTTTCAACTACGTAACCAAGAAATAACCTGACTTACTATTTCCTACTTGATGTCCGTAGGACTTCTTGATATGAGACATTGCCCTACCATCTGACGGAGAAGGTCTTTCTTACGCATCTTTGTGCGAATATATGCAATTATTTGTCAATTAAACTGGGGTTTTTTACACTTCCCCAGTTTCCATATATATTTTGGATAAAACTTTCAAAAGATCCCTTGCGCCAAAATTTATATTGTTTTAACAGAAACCCCTGAGGAGTCTTATTCCTTTAAAAGAAAAGTCTTGCGTTTCTATGGCACAGTAAGTAATCTACCCCTCGCAGACAGTCATATTTAGATATTTTACTGCCAATCTTTTCAAATATTATTCAAAAACCTTCTTAGCCTGTTTCTTTACGTATCCTTAATCTGGTTATAGCATTAACATCTCCATCTGCTTTTTGAATACACCTTGCATACGTGAAAGATTTGCATTTTTAAGCTTCTTTCTATTTATTGAGCTGTCAACTGTTTCATATCAAGGAACGTAAAACTTTGTAAAGGAAAGCATATACTGAACGTGGATTAAACCATGTTAAACCATGTTAAGATGTTAAACGAAAATAATGGGCCCTCGTGCGCTTCCAATGATAGACATCAAATATCTTGTAATATTCGAGAGACCTCAAATACTTCAAAAAACAAGTAGTTTCCATAGCCACTCTCATTATCCAAGGGGCTTACGTATCAAGGGTAAAAGCTACAAAACATACGCTGAAACCTAATTAAACGTTTGTCTACCTTTTCTTGGTGATGTTCTTCTAACAATTTTACTTTTGAAAAGAACACTAGAGAAATAGAAAATATGTCACCGCCGGGGATCTAACCCGTGACCCACGCTTTGTCGGCGTGCGCTCTACCGACTGTGGTAGGTGACCTCCGATGTTAACATAGTCTAATCGCCACATTAATTCCCCGTCAACCACCGGTGGACATCGACATCCAGCTCAACGCAATTAGAAATAGAGTATGTTGACATCGGAAGTCACGTAGCCCAGTTGGTAGAGCGCACGCCTCGAAAGCGTGGGTCACGGGCTCGATCCCCTGAGGTGACATATTTTCTATTTCTCTAGTGTTCTTTTCAAAATTAACACTTTAAATCCACTCTTCACGATAACAATTTTATCTTTATATGAGTCTTAGAGGTCATCCAGTTTACCCTCACTAATGTCCATGTAAAACGTAGAGATCAGGGTTCGTTGTGTACTCATCAAATAAAGTCTTACTCAATACGCCGGCTTTAGTGGTTAGACGATAAGCGCCCTTTCAGACATTTTGAGCGAGGTGCTATAAATGAGACCAAGTTGCAACGAGATGTCATTTTCAACGAATTCTGCCTAGAAAATGGATTACTTCCCAAATACACGAAGATCAGGGTTCATTTTCTTATTCGACAGTTCTTCATTCACGAAGAAAGGGGTCTTTGATGGTTTATATATATGTTGTCACAGTATACCAGACACCGGAAACCGGTGCTGTCATTTGGAAAAACTGTCTGATCCTTAAATGTACCCTTCTGAAGGTTCCAGGTCATTGTTTATATGCTTTGTACCAAATTAAAAATGCGCAGAAACATTTGATAAGAGTCCATAGTTGACATTGAATGATTCATAATTCAAAGACATAATTCTTTATTGTTTTTATAATTAATTTCTCAATTTGTGCGAAGCATATGCCTTACAAGAAGCATAAATATCGATTAGGGTGCTCTGTTCATGAGCTCTTTAGTTTCTGTTTGAAATTGATGTCACTTGTTTAACCAATATGAATGACCTCTATGTTAATCTGTGTTGATATTCATTGAATTTGTAGCAAAATGTTGTAAAGTTAGACCTAATCCCCTCACATCAATTTGAGAGTACAAAGAAAGATTGTAGTCTCGTAAACTTCAAAAGCAGAAGAATTTATCCATCACTCTTTTTACTTTAGTTCCGTTTCCTATACTCGTTTGCTGACGAGGGACCAAGGAGCAACAGTAACTTATCTGACGATGAAAAGTCGTGTCTGTTGTCAATAACATTAAAATTTTCTTTTCGAGTGCTTCAAAAACTCATGTCACCCATTGACGTCATATATACAAAATCTACGGAATTAGAACGTCGCGAAATTCGAAATTTCTTTTTTTCGAACGAAAGAATCTTTTCCTTACTTGCTTAAATTATTTAGCGGATCTTTTATTTTGCTACATGATAAGTTGCATTTTTCTACGCCGATTGAGCTGGTTTAAGCAGCGATTAGTGGAACGTTAGTGGTGATCGCGGTTTAACGTTTGCCATCAGCCCCAAATGTTCTCCCGTAAAGATTCAGCATCTGTAGGTTTTCCTTAAGCAGTTGCAATGTCAGCCTCCCAAATTTAATGTGCTGTCCCCGGAAGCTTAGAATAGCCTTTCCTAATTTCTTGCGCTAGCCACGGACCTGATCTCGCCACAGGTTTAACAAAAACTATATCTCTTAGGCTGGTGAAATTAAAGTATTATTAGACATATTATGGCTGAAATAACGTTTTGTGTTGTAATAAGAAGACTGTACACGAGATTGAAGATATTTGGGTCCAACTCGAATTTGCTCGTGCGCTTCACGTAGTCTCAGAGTGATTTCTTCTCTGCTGCAATCCATCCGCCTGTCAGTCTGCCTGTAATCCTGGTGAAAGTTTTTCAATCCGATCTGATATCGTTTGCCGCTTTGAAACCACAAATGTCTTATCCGATTAGCAGAGTGTGGGGTGATAAGCCTCTGGGATGAAGAAATTCATTCCATGACATCATGAAGAAGAGATTCAAGTTTGTGAAGTCACAACCCTTTCTTGGCAATAAACGCTCTTGCCAATACTGCAGTGCTTACGCCTAACCTTTGTGGACCTTTTGGCACTCGTTTACTATGGACAATTTGGTGCTTAGTTTCAAACATCTCTTGAAAAGTATGTTATCCATGACGTTAAAAAGATGGGTCTTAACTTGAGTTTTAATGTTTTTTTGTGCTTTCGAATAATAATAATCGCTCTCTCGATGATACGGCAGTACTTTCACTTAACGCATGTTGAACGTTATTCTTTCTACGATTTCAATTTTTGGTGCTTATTTACAAAGGGCATTTGTAAGGGTTGTTTACATTCTGGAAGGGAACAACCTGGTGCAATGAATTCGTGGAGATGAATCTTTAAAAGTTTGTTTTCGGCTTTCGAATAATAAACGCTCCTTCGACGATACGGCAGTGCTCCCACTGCATGCTGAACGTTTTACTCTTTCTTAAGATTTCAATGTTTGATGCATATTACGAAACCACTTCTCTAAGGGCTATTCACATTCTGCCA
>JAAAKM020001371.1:0-14755 GCA_010016025.2 Alatinidae sp. Z8VKAUB7J3 | reverse complement strand
CAATATGATAACTGGATGTCCCCCATAATATTCAAAAATTTCAAATATTTGTAAAGGGCCTTAAAACATACTTTTTGACTTAGATTTTGATTTTTTAAAGAGTTTTGGGTATCTCTAGGGTATTTCTGTACGTATTCGTTGTATTTAGGCAAGATATTATAGATTTTGAGAATATTATTTTCCAAAATGTATGAGTTTTGAAACTACCATGAGTTTTGAACAAATTTTGCATTTGTCACTTATCAAATTTGAGAATACGAAATCGCCGGTACAAATTAAGGAAAGAAAATCTAAGTTTAAAGCTTTAATAATCATGTTTTTCAAAGAAAAGTAAAAAAATGGAAAGGCAAAGAACTCCACTATAGGTCAAGAAAACGCCAATATCGCAATATTTCAAGAAAATTAAAAATATATATTCATCATAAGACTTCCCAGTAAAGTTTAGGAAAAGTCACCAAATTTCGTGTCAATCGGGCCAGGCCTTAAAAAGTTATCATCTGAAATGTGTAGCCGCGCGCCTACTCCCCTCCATCCCCCGTTAGATAGGGTTTATGCCATCCCCTTGACTACAAGACTGAATGAGATACATCTTCAACATTTAAGTGGAAGTAATAATTGTTTTAATGTTGAAAAATTTTATGCTTTCCTAAACAAACCTTGGAAAAGGATATTCTCTAAATCATTATCAGTCACGTCTTCTAGTTGTTATCCAAAAGTAGTAGTACATATTTAAACAATATCATCATCGGTGAACATCAGATGAGGTAATTGTTATGTGAAACGTTTTTGTCACTCTCAGTTTTTTTATTTATGCAAAACTTTGTACACTAACCAATAATCATGAATTGTCTATGAAAACACGTTAGGAGACTTTTTGTCTTAGCAAAAGATGTTATGTTTTGGTTTTGTTGCAACCATAGTCACCACTGATTTTTTATATTTCTTCAAGACTATCTCCTAGTTTGCCGTTCCTTAAGAATCGCGTAAGCCAGCATTACCTGAGAAATCTTATGCTTCATAATTATCAGGTACTTTCTCTGTACCTATTTAGATTCTGATTAGTAAGGTAAGTAGGAATAAATTTTGTATAAACAAATAGAAAATAGAAAATAAGAGGAAGAACAGGTCATATTCAAGACATATATTTTATAATAGCCCTAGATCGACATTTCAAATTGAGCTATACATATAAAGAAATTCAAATCCCTTTAATTATAGAGAGTATATTTACCATAAATCAATTAATATGCATATGCATATTCCATTATTTGTGCGGTATAGCTTTCGATTATTAATGAAAGGAAAGAAAAGAGAACCCGTCATAGGATTCGACCTCGGTCTTCGTATTCGTGAATATTTGAGTCGCAAGAATCCACTATGTCACCCCTCCGTCTCCTAAACTTGGCAAAAATTTTATCTTACTAAATTGTACGTTAGATTATAAGCTTCTCTTATCGCAATTATCCACAATTTATTTTATGGTATCTTCCATATAATCTAAACAAAACATCATACTTTACTTTACATGTTCAAATAGAAGCCATGTTCGTTATCTCTTACTAAAACAAAGTAAAAATTCCTGGACTAACGTTGCTCTCATCGCGCTATCTCAGTTGAGTGACAATGATCAACACTTTCATGATCATTGATCAAAAGCCATAACTGAGAGCAAAAAATTTGACAGATACCAAAGAATATATCATTCATAGCCTTAAGAACCTTTTTTGGTATGAGGTAACTTAGATCAAGTGATAATTTTGCACATATTGTTTCAATACCACAGCTATCTCTTCATACGGTGCTCCTCACGGCAGTTTCTGCGAACTTTGTGCTGAACACGGTTCAACACGATCCCATTTGAGCATTCGCTGTACCATCATAGGCACAAATTTCGCAAGCCACAAATTTCGCGCTACACCGGTCAATCCAAAAAATGGATTCTGTTCGTCGCCAGACAAGTCATATCAGCTTTCGATCTGTGACACAGAGTACCCTCTTGCATGAAGATAGTACATTCAATGACTTGCATGTAAATTGTCAGCTTATCTGCCAGCATTTCAACGTATCACGATCCGTTCATAGTTGTTCCAGAAGGCCAAAAATATAGCCCAGCAACTCCATTTTCCGAAATTGCATCCCAAATAATTTGGCTTTGAGCGTGCTTCATCAGAGTATTTTTTATTGCTTCGCGTTCCAGGTTACTGGTCAACGTGTAATTTTCTTACCACGAACTGTTACATGGTTTATTCGTCCGAGGACGTGACTTTACCCGCTGAGCTGACGTCCAGTGCCGATGCTTCTTGTCCGATTCGGAAGCCAATTGTTTAGCTTTCATTGTTGGTGCCAGGCGTAGTTTTCTGACAGGCTTGTACGACTTCAGGCCGAATACGTGTATAAGACATCTAGCTACAGTCATACGACTTATGTTAACGCCTCTTTCCGCCAAAACGGCTTGAAGTATGTTAAAAAACTCATTGGCAACGTCGTAGCTATCGCTTTTTAAGTGGTCATCTCTGACTGTGGATTTTCTTGGCCTTCCAGTCTTATGCAAGTCCTCGTAGGACACATGCTTTTTGAGTGCTTGGTGTGCTGCAGACTTGCCTATCTTCAACTTGTCGAAAAATTAATTTTCTGCTCAGATAGCCCTTTCTTATTCAGAGCAACAATTTGGCCTCTTTCAACTGCACTTAGGAACGCTTTTTCGTCCCATTTTAAATTTAGTCAAAAGTCAAAAATCGACCAAAAAAAGTGTTAAACAGTGGCAAAGAAGAGTGTCTAAAAAGCGACCAGAGCCACTGCACTAGGTATGATACAATCGCATCAACTGGCTGGTGTAGTACGATACAATACTAAGAAATCTCGATGTTCTCATGAGTGGTCTTAAACTTTTGGTAGTGACTGGAGTTTTATTATCAATTTTTATTGCCTTTTACCCTACATTCTTTTGAATAAAACTTGATAATGGTGGTGGAGGCCCAATGGTCATTTTCATTGGTCAAATCATAGGCTCAATTAAACTAAATTTTCAATAAAAGTTTATTATTTCGTATCGCTTGTGACTTAGTAGTTTGTTTGTGGACTGACCTAACAGATATTTTTATTACTAAAATGTTTAAGCTAATGAATATCCTTTCCTTTCAAGACCTTTTTTGAAAAATGCCGACCAGCTTTGCGTTGTTTTCCAATTGTGCTTAATTTTTTAGCAATGTCAATTCTGTTTATTACTAAAGATTGTTCTTATGAAGAGGTTTATACTTGTACAACAAAATTGATTTGGTCTGTATCCTTGCTCCCTCTGGCATATGCCAGACTCTGCAACAGCCTGGTGACGGGTCTGAGTGTGTTGCATTCGGTTTGCAAAGTTGATTATCTGCATCCAACTGACTTTGGTTGTTGTTATTTTGCGAATTCGCGACCGTGTGCCAAGGTTACCACGTAATTGATGGTAAGAGGATATTACGGTTAAAAAGCATTTGATTATTAGCTTAATAGTTACATAAAAAGCTAGCAATAAGCTGTATTTCATAAGAAGGAAAGGTTGATGGCGGGGGTGGACTAGAACAGAGCATGAGAAATTGTAAACCCACTTCAAACTTAAATTAATGATGAGGAATTAATAATAAGGAATCAAAAGCATTTATAAAAATTGGTATATTTTATCCATGCTTCTGGCTTTCACATTTTCACAGTTTTTGGGCAGAAACTTAAACAAAACAACGCAAAAACGCGGCTACAAAAAGAAAAGAAAGAAACTCTGAATGCTCTTAATCACCAAATTTATTGTCATTTTTATTTTAAGAATTATGTCATAAATGTCATAATTACATATCAAGAACTTTTGATGACAATGGTGTTTTATGCCTACCTTGATCTGAAAATGTCATTGTCATGTGAGTCCAATGTGAACACAGTTGATTTACCTCCAATGTTACCTTGAAAAACCACCCACCTTTCCGACTGGTAGCTAAAAAGTGCAGGTATTGGCCATACATACTGCCACCAATATGTAAACCGGATTCTGTTTTTAGTCCAGAGTACAAGTAAAGGGAGTACTCCTTATCATACGAAGCATATGCACATTTTGTCCAAAATGTAAGAGTGAGATTGGCTTGAAACGGTTCGCTGCAAAAGACACATTCAGAAACACATGGCATTATCGGCAATCAATGAAAATACTGTTCCAAGGATTTAGTTAGTAAATCCAACGGAAAAAATCACCAATGGACATTACAACTGTCGCCTAATGTTATACAAACTGAATTTGTGTTTGCTCTTACAATAGATCAACTATGTTAGTCGTAGTGTCACAAATAATAAATCCATTGCATCAGGAGGTCAGTTCAAAAGCATCATCATACAAGATAAGTAATATGGCTTTTAATGCCTCTTAGTTCGTACAACCCTAGTTACAAGAGTTATAATATATAAAACTATAAGAGTTATTAGTATTATTAAATAAAATCCGCGTTATCGCACTCCCCTTTGGTTCTATATCTACTAATATGCAGATCCTTAATTGCTAGTCATAACGCCAACTTCGCGAATTTTACAAATTTATGTACGTGGGCCATCTAAATTACGACGTTATGTGGAGTTCACATGAATGGAATTTTCAAGTCACTGGTTAAAACGTTTATCTCTCAAAATATAAGCAGACACATGCTGGACACGTGTTTCCAGGGACTTGGACTGTACGATGATAGTTTTAATCTGAAATTGTAGCAGTAATAGGCACGAAGACTTTTTATTAAAATTCCTAGAAATGAAAACTGAAACTGAAATTTTGGTACGTTTTCAGCCAGCGCTTTCTAAGTTATCGTTTAGAACATGATTTGGAATTGAATTCAGACATTCAAAGTTTTATTTAGGATTTTATGTCAATTAGATATGGGGGTATATAAGTTCATAATGAGCAGCCATGTTACTTCTATGCCATGTGGTTACAACGTTTCATAGATTGCCACAAAGCATAAGATAAAGCTTAACATCTCTCTTTTTTCTTCTTTCTTTTATTGTTAAAAGTACTTTTGAATCTACGTGTATACTGATTATTGCGATGAGTAACGGATTCATTTTGCTAAACGTTTTTGCAAAGCACTAATAAGAGCAATCGTATGCAGTGAAATTAGAAGAAAATGTCATCAACATTGTCATTTCCAATAAAATTGCCAAGTTTTCATCAGACCCAAAATATGGTCCTATGAAGTGCCAAGTATATTTGCGACTACCGTAGATTGGGAATGTTTCCTTGAGTTTTGATAAAAGAGTAAAAACGGCCGTGACCAGCAGTTTTCCTACAACCGCGTGTTGTTTATTCCACCCTAAAGCTGCTGCCTGTTGTCCCAAAAGACGTACTACCTGTCACTTTTAAAAGTTTATTAGTTTTTAAATTCATCTTCCGCCGTGGGAGCGAATATATAGGTCGTACGTCGCAGAGGTTACATGACAGAATCGCGCAACATGTGCCGGCCTCCATTAGTAGACGCAGTAAGGTTTCCAAAATTTTACCGAATCGCGTAACCAAAGTCCAGTCAACAGATCCCAAAACAGACTCGGCAATAGGACAGCATTTGATTGAAAACCAGTCATGTGCTGACGACTATCAAGAGGATTCGTTTAGGGTATAAGCAAGAGCCTTTTCATCTTGCCGCTTTAGAAGCCGCATTTATCAAAACAAAGAAGCCGGTACACTGTCGACAAAAAAAATTGTTAACAATTTACGCCTTTTTCAATAACACGAGTGGCAGAAAACGTGTCGCTCTCGTTACTATTATTTTCTAGGGTCTTCTCGATTCTTATAAATTCATCATAATAGCTTTCTAATTTCACTCCATACGATTGCTGCAATCAGCGTACGTGATCAGTGTATGGCGAAAACGTTTAGCAAACTATTCCAATTTACGCCTTAGCTATTAATATTGAATGAAATTAAAAAGGCATCAGCATTAGAAGAAGTGCAGTTTATCCTCGATCATCTGTACCTTGACTATCCGAACCTCGATCATCCAAAGGCTAGTGTTGGACCATAACTATCAAAATCAAATCATAATTATGAAATTGAATTAAATTGAATAAAGTTTTTAGTTTGCTTTTCAAATTTTCTTGATCAATTGAGTCGTCCCAGACATAAAAGTCACGGGTTTTCCTATTTGCCAAATCAATTCTGCATTCCTTCAAATAGTAAAACTTTATAGAGAGCTATCTTACTTTCTTTTACTTCTTAGAGAAAATCAATTTATATTCAATGTCCTGAGCTTTTTAACATTCCTGATAAACAAATTTTTTCTTAAATGTGTTCTTCAATACCCCGAGGCTACTTATTGGAGCCCAACATAAAGTTTATAGCAAAAAGCTGGGAAAAACTTTTATCTACGATTATCTAAATGTTTTTTTCATTTCCGAACACGTCTCACCACGTCAAGACCGTACTCTAAGGATAGTTAAAATACACTTTACATGGTAACAGTAACAGGAGTCGTATCTTGTTTTCAAACTTTATATTTTAGCTTTCTTTAAAGTCTTACTTTATTGTATGTTCTCTGAAATCTCCGATGATGGTTTTTTCATGGTTGAACAATACGTTTCGTTGAATAATAGAGTCCGCTTCAATTTTCGACGATCCGAGGTTTACCATGGCGTTTCCAAGTGCATCATAGCCTTCAGCGTACGGAGAGTACTGTTCATTGATACTTTGCTCAAATGGTATGAAGATCTTTGGATGAAGTAAACGTTCTAAAATCAAAGAAAATGTACTTCTGTGATACACTATGAGAAACGTCATAGTTGATATCTTCCCTTTAATTTAATGATGCTTCTGGTGTTAAGTGAACAAGAATTGAAATCTGAAATACAGGCGCTTGTCATTTTACTCATCAAACCATATTTAGACGCATTGGACCTATGCATAGATTGTTGTGTACACAAAGATTGTCTTGAAATCCCTAAATTGAAAGCAATGGTTTATAACCCTTAAATTCAATGCCAGGATAGACTGTTGTAGGCCCTTAGGGTGACCTTAAAAATACGGGAAACCCTTTTTGTTTACCCTTTGCCAGGTGACACGAAGAACCTTTAAAGAACAATGGAACAGCTGAAGCCATTTACTAGCATCAATCTAAGGAAAACAATGCTTTCGCCGTCATATCATTGACAAATCAAAACGAGGGATGAAAGTTAGACAGAGTAAGACAGAGTTCATGTGTATCATTGAAAGAGACGAGAACGGAGCGATGAAAATGGAAGGGAGTGATCTGCCGAAACTGAGTGAATTCAAGTATTTGGGATCGGCGATACAAAGTAACGGAGGCTGTGGACGAGAGGTGAAGAAGAGGGCCCAAACAGGATGGAATGGATGGAGGAAGGTAAGCGGAGTTCTCTGTGATAAAATATTAGCATACAAACTAAAAGGGAAAGTGCATAGGACTGCAGTGAGACTAGCATTGATGTATGGATTAGAGACCATGGGAATGACCAAGAAACAAGAAAACAACCTTGAGGTGACAGAAACGAAAATGGTACGTGCCATCTTAGGAGTGACAAGAGAAGACCGAATAAGAAACGAAAATATGTCCGAGAGACGGCACATGTGCAAAGAATAGGTGACAAGATAAGAGAAGGGAGGCTGAGATGGTATGGACAAGTACAAAGGCCAGACGAGGACTACGTAGGAAAGAAAGTCTTGAGGATGGAATTGTCAGGAAAGAGAAAGAGGGGTAGAGCAAAGACGTTACATGAACTCAATCAGGAAAGATATGAGAAATGAGGAGTGAGTGAGGAAGATTCATATGATAGGAAAAGGTGGATTGAGGTGACTCCCTGTAGCAACCCATAAATGGAATAAGCCGAAAGAAGAAGAAGAAGAATCATTGATAAAGAAAGTTTGATTGGATCTGCAACGCAGACTAATGTATGCAAAGATCAATCCCATCCGATTTTTTCCGATTTTTTTCATTCTCCATATATAAAATTACAACTTCTTTTATCTACAATTTTGACAGAAAGGCCCCTGTTGGAAAAAATTATATGATTATGAATAAATTTTAACAAAATCTTTGGACAAGCTTGTTTTATGATAATAAGTTTAAAAAAGCAGTATAGAAGGGAAACTTAGTAAAAAATTTACTTAGTATTCTTTTAGATCAAAATAATCTGATCGTATCATTCATCAATGAAACGTTTTGTCACATAATATCAAACGCGTGTGAAAGTCAGTTAGGAATCGTAGTCTTTTTTCCATCCAATATTAAAATCCTTTTCATGTAAGAGCCTCAATTACCAACTTATAATGCATAAAATGTTTGAAAATCTAGCCATTGAAACAGCTAAAGCTAACGTCAGATACTTACTAAAAAACAAAAAAGCCCAATGAAACATGGTCTCAAATTGTGCTCATATTGATTTAAAGGCACGATTTAGCGACGTTCATGTTTTTATTGTA
The DNA here is from genome assembly GCA_010016025.2 of Alatinidae sp. Z8VKAUB7J3. NCBI lineage: Eukaryota > Metazoa > Cnidaria > Cubozoa > Carybdeida > Alatinidae > Alatinidae sp. Z8VKAUB7J3. Next base: position 6,318 of record JAAAKM020001371.1, on the reverse strand, counting down.
TGTATGAACTCTTTAACATTATTATCAAAGTTTGTGTCCAAACCTAAACTTGCTGTTGGTCTTATAACATAATATCTTCATCATAAACAATGTAACATTGACAGCATTATATTGCTACATAAACATATTGTGTAAGTTACCTGTATAACTTTTGTTGTCTTTTCTCTCACTTTTACCCAATCTTACCTAAATGGTAACAAAAGTGATGTTTTGTTGTTATTTGCAACAAATAATTCATAATTTATCCATAGTGTTTCTAGTAAAGAGTAACAAGATCGAGCGTATACAGTGGGGTAATGTTGCCATTGAAAACTTAGCAGACAGTCTCGGTAGTTTTTAACACGATGAAAATGAAGCTAAATTAAAAAGACATTGCCCAACACATGCTGGCCAAAATGCTTTTAAAGACATATAGCAAACATAAGAGTTGCACGAAGTAGCCCAAAAATTTCTACTAAAAAGATGTCTGACACTTCTCAGGGTACAAATGTCAGAAATGATCAAAATGAAACGTACGAAACATTAACCCAAACTTTTGAAAGAGCCAATCAGAATTGTACTGCCTAAATGGATAGAGTCTTAAGTCCAATGAGCGTCCGCTAGAAGATTAATTGTACAGGCCTAGTGAGAAAACGAATCAATTTTGTCTGAATAGCAAAGGCCTTCTTGCTTTTATATGAACTGACTCCGGAACGGCCAAATGAAGTGCAGACCTGGCCTTTCCTATAATAAGAACGCAATTGTCTGTGTACATTTTGGCACAGTCTGGGTTTTTAAGAAAGTGCTACCATTTAGCAGAGTCACATTGCTTAACGGTGATTTTGGTAAAACCCAAGGTGGCTGTTTCCTGTTAAGAGCTAATGTTTGGCAAATAAACGATCGAACATGCTGCTCAATTTGGTCAACCAATCTCAAAGTCTTGCGGCCAACATAGCCAGGCTCACACTGGCACAAAAGTTAGTATACTATAGAGCTAGATTTTGTCAGAGGCACACGATCTTTGTGGTTGGCTGATAATGCTTTTGTAGTTGTATAAACTACTCGTGAAAAGACAGGGCCAAAAAATTTCTCCATGTCCATTTTAACATGGGTTTGACATCGGAGTGAAAAGTTTGCAAGCCACTGTACGGGACATATTTAGGTTCAAAGTGTTTTTATTTAGAGAATTGCGAAAGTTTAAGCTTGACAGCAGCATTAATGATATCTTTGAGATAGCTATTGGAAAGAAAAGTTTGTTTTAGAAAATCGAGTTCCGATTCTAATTTCGTAACTGAGCAAATCATCATCGTGCGGTGAACTAAAGTTTAAATTAGATTCACTTTACGTGTTTTAGGGCAAATGAATTCCAAGAGACGTATTGTCCAGATATATGGCGTTTCTGTACATTTCTGTTCTTCTTAAACGTAAATTTTAAAACTTGGTGAAAGCTATTTAGATTTTTGAGGAAATCGTCGAACTTGTACTCTCTCTCAAATATTGAATATGTGACGTCAACGTAAGGAAAGTAAATAATCAGATAAATTTTTCATCACATCAGGGCTGAATTATCTCAAACCAGGATCCCACAATTTTCCTACTGCTTCTATTGTTTTACTTTTTTAGGTTTTAATTGGTTTAATTTACTACTTTTTAAATGCTTATTTCCCGTAACTGGACTAACCAGACTACACCTTTGTTACTATTCCTTTCTATGTGTAAACGTAGTTGTTTCAACTCAAAATCTTTAAAAGTTTGCAATTCATTTATGCTTGCTTACATGCTTCTATTGTTTTACTTTTTTAGGTTTTAATTGGTTTAATTTACTACTCTTTAAATGCTTCTTTCCCGTAACTGGACTAACCAGACCACACCTTTGTTACTATTCCTTTCTATGTGTAAATGTAGTTGTTTCAACTCAAGATCTTTAAAAGTTTGCAATTCATTTAGTTCTAGTTATTGTTTCTAAGAACATAATTTTGCATGACAATTCATTATCAAAATATCAGGAGTAGCTACTTCTTTCGATGATGATTCACTTTACCTTTATATCAAAAGGTCTTAAATGATAAAAACATGAGCTAAGGTGAAGTGTTTATAAGAATCTTAACTATTGCCAGGGCAATATAAGAAATACATGGTGTAAATGTATTTGACTTTAGCTATAGATTGGTATTAGCTACTACCATCTAAGTTAAGTGATATAAAAGTGTCAATGTGCACCGTATATCCGTACAGTCTAAGACCTTTGTCTTCATATTGTACTTGCCGGTTGTTTCTTATATTCATGGTGACAGTACTATTAACTGTTTTCTTGAAATAGATTAAAAGATAATAAACTCACACTGTCGTAGATGGACTTGATTTCGTCGCCTGACAAAACACGGTTCCAATAGGCAATCCGAGTGTACAATCCTTCCAATCCCATTAACAGGTCTGCTTTGCTCTCTTTTACGACTACCATATTTCTCTGGTTTGTTGATGATCTAAGTGTTCCATTAATATAGAAACAAAGTTCTGAAGCTGGATGAAAGGCGAGAATATTCTCATGTTATAAAATTAAAGTTGTACCACCAGAGCTAACCCCATCAATTAAAATGACAAATAAATCAAACCATTTTATACTTTTAAAACAGCACTATAGAAATAGAAAATATGTCACCACAGGAGGGAAACCCGTGACCCACGCTTTCGTGACCAGCGCTCTACCAACTGAGCTCATGGGTGTGGTCCCCGGTGGTGTCATATTTTCTATTTCTTCAGTATTTTTTCAAAACTACATTTCAAATCCTCTCTTCTCGATGATCATATTATATTATCTTAAGAAGTAAATAAAGAGATGAACTTGGTCTCAATTTGTTTAATAAATCAGATCCTACCCTTCAGCTCCATGTGGCTGTAACAACTAATTTATGTATGTTTGATGCAAATATTCTGCATATCTCAGGTTGCCAAAGAGCCTGCAAAACTCAGATGTAAACATTTTCTATCATATTTTGAATTAAAAATTAGAAATATGTACATGTAAGCAATATGTCGACATGTTTACTGTTTCCAGGGATGTTTATGAAAATAATTACTTAATCCTTTGATTGGCAAAATTTAATTATCAAAGACGAAGTACAGAAATGAAACTGAAAAAAATACCTGTATCAGAAAATGTCAGTGTTACGTGAACCCACTGAGAGCATAGTCTGTTTGCAGTAAACTTGATCAGAAAATTCCATCCTCCCCTCTTGCTGGCGATCATGGCGTTCATTGTATAACCATAGTCATTGCTTCCAATACTCACACCTGAACGTCCGTTCCCCGAAAATAGATAGTTTGACTCATATTGATCAAAAGATGTAATGAAACACTTGATCCATAACGCAATTGTTAGATTGGCTTTAAATGGATCACTAGGTAGTATAAAAAAAATTAAATTGAATAAGTATTTTCTAAAAAGACCTATAGGAGAAAAATTGTCTTTCTGAAATAAAAGTTAAATTCCATCTGCGATTTTATGGTTTACAAGATATACAAGCGCTGTTAGGTACATGGTGTTTTCTGTTTATTATATGCTTTTAGAGAATGTGTCATTATTTTTTAAAGTTGAGTTGATGTGCTCATTCGATGTAGAGAAAAAGAACAACCCATGTTGCCAAATTATTGATTTGCACATAAAATATGCCCTTATTTTGACCTAGGTTAATAGAAAAGCCTTGCTCAAGTAGGAAATTTTGTGTTTTAATCCTGATTCCTTGTTAGATAAAGATGTATCAATATTCAACAAATCTGCATAGATTTGTTTACAGATATAAGTTAGTTACCGATGATTGGGAGCGAGAATGAAAAATTTTCAGGACATGATCATTCTTGAATCATTATAAAAAAACGTCTCTTCCACTTTCGACAATTTAGGGGAATTTATTATAATATGATAATTATAATTGGTTACATGCATATCTTAAATGGGGATTAGGTGACACTTCAACGCATGTAATAGTTACGTTTAACCATTAGATTGAATTTATGTACAAGAAGATAATTAGAATCTTATTATTCATATCAATTTTACCATAAGCAAATTTGCAACAGTAAAAAATGTAATTATAGTCTTTCGAGCAGCTCGTCCAGTTCTCTGTATGACAGAAAACATGCATGAAAATTTGAAAGTAAGACGAAGTATCTATGTACAGGTCCAATATATCCTATTATCACAGGGCGTGTTCTACAGTTAGGTTGGTATTCAATTTCTATCTCAAGATGTAAGGGGAATATCTACCGTGCTTATCTGATTTATTATATATTGGCCTGAGATCTACGTTGCTATCAACAGAAGTTTTTTGAAATTTGACAATGAAAATACATTTTTGGCGACGCTTACCGTAATGCATGGTTAAAAAATCTTCCTGCCACGGATTCTTTGTAATTGTGTAGCACATTTGTAGCAAAACTTGAATCCTTGTCAATAATTGATGATCCTAGTTGGGCAGCCCGTTCTCCATTTGAATCGTTGCCTTTGGCATAAGGAGACAGATTTCCACATATGCTGTGATCGAGTGGTATGAAAATCTTCGCGTTTAATTTCACTTCTGTGAGAGAGAAGCGAATGAAGGACTTGGGTTACAGCATTCTTTCTAGAAGTTATAGAATGTAACTCAGACTAAACAAAGAAAATTTCCATCTGTCACTAGAAGAATTAAAGCAAACCTTACCTCATTGCTCAAGGCTAGTCTTTGGATATGACCTTATCGTGTCTGTATGAAAATATTTGCTATTTGACTTTAAAACATTTGGAGCCTGTAAAAGTTTTACTTCAATCTATAATATAATCAATAAACTTCAAGCTTAGCAGTTAAAATATAGGATTAAAGAAAGTGTTAAATCATAAAGAGCAAAGGTTTATGATCTTCCTGTGCTGTATCAGCACGAATCCTCTTTAACTGTTATACTAAAACTTTACAAACGTATTGATAGACACCTACCAATAGGATATGTTAAAGTTATGTCACTGTATGCCTGTACATCAATCTACGGAATTGGAAAAGAATCAAGGAGTTAACTAAATTATTGTACACACATTTCTAAGGTACTGTAACGGTACAACAACTATCAATTTGCCCTAGAATTTGCCAATCAACTTATGCTTAAAGTTTGCAGAGAAAAACTGAAGCTACTCCAATTGCCAACACATCATGAAATCGTGCATAAAATATTTCTTTTATAGTATAGAACTTTCAGAGTACAATCTTCCAAAGTTTGATGCATGTTAGAAACTCTTAGAGAAGAGTAACGTATACTTATCAAAACTAATATAAAATGTTGTATTTGTCTTGCCACGCATCATGTTAAACTGTAATCTAGCCACCTTAAACTGTACTCTTACCACGTATCACGTTAACTAGTAATTAATACATTAGAAAAAGTTACAATGGATACTCAGGATGGAAACCAAATTTGCATAGGGAATATAAATAGCAAAAGTAATCATACGTAATCTATATCTTTTTCTTAGCTGTAAATACCATCTTGAAAGCATCTGGGCTTTAATCATTATAGGTAATAACATCTCATAGACAATACACCAGGCAAAAAATTAGCCTAATACCTAGACGTGGGTATGCATTTCGCAGTAAAGAGGCTCGCACCAGTAGACTTGAGGTAAACTTAGGTAGCACATGCCTGTTTAAACGCTATACTTATATTCCGTAGCATCTTAACAGTAAATTTAATACTTCTGTGCCTGCTGGTAAGACAATCAAAAAATAAAGTTCATGCCCGTAAAAGTAACAAACAATCATTAACATCTCCCCTAAAATACAGGTGGCGAACAAAGCAGTGGACAATTATCAAGCCAACGCTTCTAGTGGAAGCAAAAGACATCAATAAGTCTTGGTCTCAAAACTGGCCCACTGCAACATCGTCAACCTGGTCATAAGACATTGACAGGTTGAGACGGGTTGTTTTTGATAGAATATTTGAATAAAAATAAAATTATTTCTAATGAGAAAACCTTTTAACCTACCTTACATAGGGAGAGCGACTAGTAGGCCTGCGGCTACACATTTCAGCTCATAACTTTTTTAATGCCAGGCCGGATTGACATAACATTTTCTGACTTTTCCTAATTTTTACTGAGAATTCTTTTAATGAATAAATTTTTTTAATTTTATTCTTAAATTTTGCGATATTGGCGATTTGTTGACGTATAGTGGAGTTCTTTAACTTTCGTAAAGCTTTCCTGAATTTGTACTGTCGATTTCGTATTCTTTAAAAAAAACCCCAAAATATGTTATACAATAAGGTGAAGTTCGCTAGAGAACCTTATATAACAATATATGCAAAATAATTATAAGA
>JAAAKM020001370.1:3904-14756 GCA_010016025.2 Alatinidae sp. Z8VKAUB7J3 | reverse complement strand
AAGTTCCCAGTGCAGATTTGGTCCGTTGTCTTAGAACTAATACCACATCAGCAGTTGGTACTAACACCTCATCGATCGAGCAGTGGACCTTATGATCTATGAGATTTGGCTGGGGAGCTATCTCCCCCATTTTACGCAGCCGACACGCCACTTCTGTTGGTTGTACAGTAAGATCAATGTACTTTCCACAGTCTAGTTGTGTATTTTCTTCTCTTAACTTGCATTTTTCCTCCTGTCAGGAGTTTGCTCCTTATCTAAGAGTCAAGTGAAAGTTACTCGCTTATATTACCTAGATTTGGAATGGTTAGAATAAGCAGCAATGTTAGAAAGGGGTTCGCCGTAGCAAAATTTCATTCCACACTTACTCGTAATTTTTTTGTAAGGAAACAGCGTATATGTACGCAATGCTTATATATAGTACAAGCTAAGAACATTTAAGAGCGGCGAGGCTTATAATGGACGAATACTAATAGTATCCGATGGTTTTTAGTGATGAAAATACTTCAGTAAAAGGATGGAAATGATGCATGGATGTCATTTTCGACGTTTTCCCCTAAATTATCTGTTGATGATTTTGCTTTTCCAATTTTTTGTCTTTTGTTCCAAGAACCTTCCATCAATGGAACACATTGCCACAAGGTTTCTTCTCGGACAACTACAACATGGACATCTTCAAATCAAAGGTTAATAAGCACTTGTCAACCATCCTCCATAAGTCATCAAATTTTATTTATTCCATTGGTATCTTTCGTTGTTTGTCATTATTCACCTGTCAGTCTATCCGTCTCATTAACCCTTATTCTTGAGTGGCTTTTAGTCTGGATAAGTGGTCCATAGGCCATAAAAAATATCAAGGGGTCGTTATGTCATTTAGAGTTAAGAACGTATTAGTAATCTTTAGTGCCATTTTTTCAAACATCTAAGAACACTCAAGATCATTCCGCGTGTTCGTATAAAAAGATTACATGTAGTTGCGAATAAGAATCCCATTGAGGTACATTAGCTTTCAAAGACTACAACAGCAATTTGAAGTGATGCAAAGCGCACATGCCGACTGTAATTACATAATGACTTTAATCCTCTCTTTTTTCCTCGATTCCTCGCTACAAAGTACGCATAAACCGTCCTAATTGAACAGTTATAAGAACGGAGACACTGAATGCAAAATTAAGTAGAAGTGTAAGAATTGTTCGTGGCATGGTATTAGAGTCGATAGAGCAATAACTGTCCATAAACGCGGACATGATATTTAGGATTGCCTAACACTAATCTGGTTTTAACGACGTGATTGGATTACTTCGGCAATCCTCCGTATTTTACCGCAATATTATCCCATTTTTCGAACTTTTTAACTTTCGTACTGATTTTAATAGGGCATGTAATATTGTATAATCCAATATAAACTCTTGATGTATTCCATGTGCTGAGAAGTACATTTTCGAATTGCAAGGACAATGCGAGTTTGACATAGGACTTTTTTTATACGTTTGGAGACATACTACTTCTCTTCATGATTTTCATACGTGATACTCTCTGGAAACACTGATCATTTTACAAACCAGAAATAACGTGTGAATTGCCAGGTCACGTGATGTTTTGTCTTGTTTTCCAGATATACGTTTAGTTGTTATTTTGTGACAATGGCTTGTACAGCACTATAATCAGAGACCTTTCTATGCCGTAAAAGTAGGACGTTTCATAAACCTCACTGCGTCGTACGATGATGACTATTTCATCTGATAGAAAGTTAGTTTGAAGAGTTGACCTTCAATATCATCTTAGTAATGTTCCTCATCATCTCTTTTCTTCTGCTTTTTCTCTTCACCGTTATTATCATCAATGTCACTCTCCTTGTTACCAGCAGGAAGACGGAATCAACAGATTTTTCGTTGCTTTTCCTTTCTTGTTATTATCCATGCTGCTATTTCCCTCTGATCATATTCATCATTTTACCCTCTTTTCATTGTTTCTTTCTCTATCCTTGCTCTTCTTATGGTTGTGTCTTTTGTCGTCCTAGCGTATTTCCTGTGGTTAGTTTTATCTTTGTATTTAAGGTAACTGTCTTTTTACTTTCGTTACTTTTTTCAAGATGATAATCACCTTTGTGGTTTTGCTTATGGCATCATGCCGGCATGAGTCCGTTATCCTGATGTTTACTATTGCCCTGATCAAACTTCTGTATACCACAAGTAAACGCTCTTTTCCTCTGATGAGTTTACTTGGTATGTTTCGTATTCAGAATAGGTTCATCAATGAGACAATTGTGCTCAATGCCTTCACTGTAGCTGAACTTGCTTCTAGACCAAATTATGATTGAAATTTGTTTTACCTTTCTAGTTGCTTCACTTCATAGTTTCGAAATGTACGGAGAATGGTTAGAATCTGAACAAATTGATACAGTGATACGGTAATATTTGTACAGTTAATATGTAACCTTAATTCTTGGTCGACTTGGTTAAGCGCATGCCCAGTATCATAAGACCTTGAAGCATTACAACGCCAAAGCGAAATATGAGTGGTGGTTATTTTAAGGTTCGAAGGAACAAATCAAGCACATTTGAGTTTATTAAAGTGATTGTGGAATGAGTGTAAACTGCTAGCCTACTCTGCGGATGGATACTAGAAAGTTGCTGTGTCAAGTCCCTTCATATTGTAGGATTTGTGTGGGGTCACCGGTGCCAGGTAGTTACCGGTGTTGAACGCTTCACTAGTAGGATTCACCATTTGAAGGTCTTTGGCTTGAATTTCAGTTAGGTCGTTGGATACTGGTCAATAAAAGTGAGATCAGAGTAGCGACGAACTTGTTGCGCCAGGAAAAGGAACTGACCGTGGTCTTTTGTCTTATCTGGAAATAACAATATCGGAGAAATTTTAAAAGGAAATAAGAAATCTAAGCTAAAAAACCCACTTATCCGTACTTCTTTTGTTCGGCTATTGGGAAAAGAGGTCAGCCGCGGCCAGTTGATTACGTGTGCCCCAATAATTCTAATACCGTATTGCCGTAGATACCTCACGTTTGTGGTTAAAGTTATAACCATTTATGTAGAAACCCATATGTTTAGATGTAAGCTGAGAATGCACATGCTCGTGCACTGGTGCACAACGGTCGCATGGTTACCATAGAATTGCTTGGGTTTAGTTTATTTATATGGTGCATTTTTAGCTAGAATTGAAATCTTTCTTTTGATATGGAACGCGCTAAGCAACTCGATAATATCGTCGTTTGAGTTTGTTGAACAGTGATGGCGTCAAAACAATCTCAAGCTGAAAATCGGCTTGACCGGCAAGCTTAAAAAAAGGAATTGTACACAAGGGGCCATTCTACTGTTGTTGCCATTGATGCTCGTAGATAGCGTCGTGGCCGATATTTCTGTCTCTATTTTATGCAAGTACTTGGCGCATTTAAGATTGAAACGAAGTGAATACTGAACATAAGAATCAGTGAGTTTGTCAATATTTGGCGAAAACATCCTTAGTAAAAGCAAATACTGTTATTTTATTATTTTGTAAAGGATTTGATTGATGATAAATATTTCGAATTCAGATTGCCGTGTTTGCTTTATTGTATCCCACAACGCGAGTGAGGGATCAGAAAGCAGAGTCAACATGTCAATGAAAATTGAGGGAACACTTGCGAGCAGGTGCCCAGGGATTAGTAACGGAATTAGTAGCACCATGGAGTACGCCTCACCTAGTGATAACAAATCTTCAGACAATGTAATGGGAGACGACGGAGGGACACCAAGGGTCGACGAAGTATGTCTGACAAAAAACCGCCGACATTGCGACTAGTGCCCTTGCATAGACCTCAAGGCCAATGTGAGATGGTATAGTAATGCATTAAAACTAGCTAAAATATTAATAAGTATATCATCGATAATGTGAAGAGCGCATCGTTAATGCCCATCTGTTGTATGATTGCTGAAATTTGAAAAGATAATTGCTTATTTTTCGAGAAAGAACCTTCACCAAGAACATTGTGTTGCCAGAAGCAGAAGGCATAATATCACAGATTTCCACGAATTTCCGTGATTTTTTACTTTCTTACTTCACTGTACCCATTGCTGTTAAATGGCAGGTCTTGTAGAATTCACCACATGTCTGGGGTTATCATTTTATTTGACATGAGACTCAAATGCAAGACAACTTGCGATTAAGTTAAAGAAACTGGAACCAATTCCGTACATTTTGTTTTAACCTGAAACGTCAAAAAGCAACTTTAACCCGATGACAAAGACACCGATTTACTACCAAAACAGTAGTAACTGGTCAGAGCATGCCCCTAAGAAAGGTGTCTTTTTTATCAATATCCCCTGGAAAATCCACTGGCCAATGTCTATGTACAGTAGAAGTGATTTTCTCTATTACACTTTGTAACTGGCGGCAAACAAACGTACAAATGATTTTGGTTGACCCCATGTGATATCACCGATTAGAATGCCCAAAGAGTAAATTAAAAGCAGCAAACGTATTTTCGTCAGTTCTTGTCATATCTCGAATCCTCATATCGTGAACATACTATGTCATCGTTCAAATCTTATACTATCGCAAGAATATTATGGCGTGAGAATCTTTAAGTTACAAACCGATCATCATCCTACAGTTAAATCAACCCCGGTGCAAACAGAGAGTGTGACAGCTCGAATCTTCACGCTCAAAGCCAAATCATGAAGATAAAGTAGAGACTTCTCAAAAAGTATAGCCTTGCCGGTGAAAAAGTTTGTAGACTGATTTGAAAATCCTGAGAATATCGTATTTTTTTCTTGAAATTATTTCATTTAGGCATTTGCACCACTAAGACCGAGTGCCGTACTGTCGACGACGGCATTTTGCAGATAACTATAACTGAAACAATGGGATTGTTGTCTTCGAAACTGATGAGCATGTTGATAAAGATTTGACATTCCTTGATTGCTGCCTGGCAACCCCTAGGGTAATAAAAATAGCGATACAAGGTTATTGGAAGGAAGGATATCTTTGTAGGGCGAATGACCACTAAGTGGGTGGTCACTTTAAATAAGATGAGGTTGGCCTTATTTATGAAGTCACTAAAAACATCTTGCCTCGATCGTCAAAGTTTGATTATGTGGCTTTGGTTCATAACCTTAAATCTTAATAAATGGCATAACAATATATATTTTATTAGTATGACATGTCGGGAGATCTGTTTCATTTACACATGGTAATTTATGGACGGAGCTAGGACATTATCCTTAAAGTAGATTCCCACGGTGCGGAAACTCTGTTTAATCCACCTAGCCGAAGATTGAGGCAGGAATGTAGATATCATGATGCATGCAGTCGTAATATCTAATTTATGAATGAGCCACGGCCAATTTATCAGAAGTATATAACTTTAGCGGAGAAAAACATTTTTTGGCGTTTTGTGGTAATTTTTCGTCAGCAATAAACCTTTCTCCCCCCCCCAAAAAAAACCCGTTGTGGTTCGATTTCCTCTATTACTAAAACAAGAACTAACAGGACATTTCTTAATTCCTCACAAAAGCACCCGTTGAAGTTTTTTGGAAAAACTAATGTCATTTCCATGCTTCTCTGTGCTTCTGCGGCGTCTATTTGTTTTTTGTAATTACGTAAATTGCAAATATTTTACATCCATTTCTGTCAATTTGTATCTGTCTTGAGATCAAAACGCATTTAAAACATTGGTATTGCATTATCACTTTTATAAGCTAATTTGCTCAAATGTAAATTGACATGGCAAACACAACAACTGTATATTTATGTGCTGGTTTACTCGTAAGATCCTTCCCCCTCCCGTGTCGAGAATGTTGTATTCCAGCGATGAAGAGGAAGAATTCAGTGGAAGTTTAACGCTTCCTGCGTAACATGATCCTCTTTGGCAGGTGATTGCCATGCAGTTCTCAAAGATTCTCTAGGTCATGAACAATAAAATATCTTGCAGATGGATAGTGGGTGGTGTGGGTGTGGTCAATCATGCTGTTATATTGTATTAAACTGCCGTCAGGAAGGCGACAGGGCGCATGACAAGAAACAAAGCATAACGAGTACTGTAAGGTGTTTTAAAGGGAATTCATAGGCTATGGCACAATTACTGAGAAAAAGTGACTTTTATAAGAAATTTATGCATTTGATATAATATGTCTGAAAGATAGGGTAAGATATTAAAATGCTAATAAGGCACAGTGTTATAATGGTTTTTAATTTGTGATAAATGGACATTATGAAATTTAATGTGCTTGTTAATTCTAGAAGAGCCTTAACAGACGTAGGAAGGTTTAACATCACATAGCAAAGATGATGGTAATAACAATACAAAGGAATAAAGGTGTTGCCTTTCAAAAAGCCTGCAGAAATACCTCAAGTCCACAGTATTTCCGGGCCTTTTTGCAGTGTCATGATATGTTCGTACGTGGGAAATAAAATTCGTAACTCACTGTTCCTGAAAATTTTTTTAATCCATGGTAGCAGAGAGGTCTTAATCACCCAGAGTCTTCGCAGAGATGATCTACAAAGGTGCGGGTTGGGTGGCGTCGTAGGTTTTAGCCATGGGTAGGTTACCAAAGTAGAGTTTCACTTTCTAGTCCTTTTAACACCAAAAGGAATATACGCTGACTGTAGCTCCCACTTTCAAATAATAGCTAAGATTAAAGGAATGTAATCTATCGACTTTTGCGTAGTGGGATCGTCCTGCAACAGACTGTTGAGGGTGGCTGGAAACATACGTCTGTATAAACTATCTAATAAGCTCTCTAACTTGGTTCTAAGTGCTCAGAATTAATAGCTGCATCCATAACAGAAAGTTGCTTATCTAGTTAGGCTTGATGACTGACGGTAAGGACCATTTCAATTATATTTTATCTCTCATCTTTTTCGCCCTAAGTAATGAGACGCCACAGTTTGTTTTCGTATAAATCATCCGGACACCCTCAAACGTTGGTTTACAAGTTTGATCACTTTAAGGATTTTAATGCTGTAGGAAGAAGTTATGGGCATACTTACCATAGTGCAACGGATTATGATCTCTCATTAGCAAATATTTAGATGATTTTGACAAGAGCTGCCGTTTTCGTACTGTGTCATGCTAAATTTTTAGTTAAAACAGCGGTAAAGTTGCCAATGGCCGTGATGTGTTTATGGACCTTCGTCACAAGTCAGTAAGAACGTCATTCATTTGATTGAAAAATGGAGGACATTTATCAAGGCGTGTGTGTGCGTACGGATCTTTATGCTTGTATGTTTTATATATTTATTCTTGTATTGTAATGGATGATTAAGAGTCTGCAACATTACTACTCTTGTTTCGTTAACTTCTACCACTAGAGTAGAAGGGGTAGGCGCCCCTCATATCCTTTGTCGTCTTTTGGCCACTTCTCCCAGCGTAGCTAGTACTGGTTTCATGCCACCAAATAAATGTGGTAGACTGAGTGAGCCTGCGCACTACTGTCGGGAATGGAACCCCAGTCGCTTTATTTGTAATGTAAGTGCTGAGCCACCGTTCCGTTGAATTGTAGTTTGAGCAATACACGTCATTTTCGTTGCTTGGGGTGTAGTACCACTATGATCTAATGGTCATTTAAGTTGTCATTTAAGTAGTAAGTGGTCATTTTCAATTACAGATTGTGTATTGATTTTTTTTTCTGCAAAAGAAAAAACGTAACACATCCAGGTTGATGAAGTCAAAGAATATGATCTTTAATTGAGGGAGTGATAATTCGAGGATTTTCCCAGTTTTGATGATCACAGCGTTAGTACTTTTGCAGAATGTAATTATTATTTCCTTCGGTGAGTTGAACCATGATTGCCATAGATGTTTGTTGGCCAATTAGTGCTAGTATAGTGAAGAAAAAGGAGAATTCAATTCACTTCCTTGAGAATGACAAACCTAATTAATGTTAGAAGCATACTTGTCGTTAAAAGGGTCATAACGAACGCACAATTTTGAGGGTTAAACGTAAAAGCCTATTATGAAAATTATCATGTGCAGTGAAATAAAATTGCTCCTCCGTGACCTACCATTAAGGCCAACTAGAAAGTCATTAGCAAGGGACAGACGGGTGTGTTTGGCTAACGTATGCAAAACTACATATGCAAACATGTTTCTTTATGGTGTGAAGCATTCGAAACAATGTTGTGCACTTTGATAGTAAGCCAATTATAATTTGTAAGAGCAGACAGCTGAGAAAAACGGGTAGAGATATGAGGGATCGAGATTTAAAATAGTTTCGAAGTCATTTCAATGACTTTAAAAGTGTACCTCCAGTGGTCAAAAAAGTTTTGATGTTTAATTTATAATGCTTAACTGATATGCCTCCGTCCACTTATTCTGTCGTACGTTGTCCGTACTTTCCGTAAAAGCCAGTAAAAGTCGTCAAAATTGCAGCACTGGCTGCCGACATGGTTGCCTCGTTTTGATTTTAACTTTTACTATGTGGAACAAAAGGAGAAATTGGAAACACGCTTCATTGTTCACAGGGCAAAAGACGGGGCCAGGGCAGCAGAATTTTCAAAGAGGGATGCCCTACGACATGGCTCCATCAATGAAATGAGACGTTTAAGACAACGTTTCACCGCCTAATGGAAACGTAAATCAGTTTAAGCATTTGCTTTGTAGTTTCATCGCATTTGAAAAGAATTGAAATTATTTACTGTGCTCAAATAATTGCATGAAGAGTGAACCTGGCAGAAAGGGTTTGGAATACTAATGCTCGAAGACTTTGATGCCTGTTGAGTTGGACTGGGTTGTATCTAATTGTACGAGAGTGCTTTTTTGTACGTTGAATTGGATTTGATTGGAGAGTTGCGGCTATAAAGTTTTGAATTCCAACCGAACTTTTATAGCAAACACTGTTGAAATGGGCAATTAATATAGTTTTGTGCGTTGTGGCTGTGATACATTGCACTCGTGTAAAATTGTTCTGGTTACAGCAATCTCGACCCCACGTAGTCCTTTTCAACCATCGGATATGTTGGATTGATAGCTTAGTGAACTATTATTAAGTTATTTGAAATTGATAGAAATTGATATATAAAGCAAACTGTCAAGAAAAAGCATATGTAGTATATATTTTTAAAAATTAAACATTAAGCAAGTCTTAAACTAACCAAGTTAATTGTCCTTGTATTTTTCACATCATCTTCAGGGTGTAACAACTTTGAAATAAACAAGGTCAGGTAGGAACCAAGTTACCTAGCGAAGTCGGTAATAAAAATGAGAAGAAAAGCTACTGAGCCGCAAAGCAAAGATCAGACTTACAAGCGCGGTACTGAACTGATTGTGGTATTCAAATGATGGCCCAACGTATCTATTTACAGGTCCCATTAATACAATATCGTTGGCGCGTTCACGTAATGATGCCACGATAAAACTTGCGTGAGTTTCAGACATTTTCAGTTGATAAGTAATTGTCATTTTTTCCAATTAGGACAAAGCATATCAATTTGACTATTACATGCTGATTTCCAAGAGTTTAACATTTGCCGATGATGATGGTGTTCCAGTGAAAAAGAAGAAGAAGAAAAACAAGACAAAATCAAGTGATTCTATGAATGAAAATCAGCTTATATTTGTGAATCAGGAAGACGAATTATTTATGCAAGTAAGGAAAAGTGCCGTTATTCGATTAATACTTTTTACTAACAGTAGGAAACTAGTTTGTAGTTCAAGAGTTAAATTTAATATGATCAGTAATTTCTTACGACTATGTGTGTGTCTAATTGTTTGCATTGCATTCATGTAATATTCTCTCTGTAAAGTTTATATTCAAAGGAGCCACACAACCAATAATTACCGTGCAGTTAAGTGCTGCAGTTAACGGTGTTTTGTTCATGATCCATTCCTTGGTGAGTGGCACATAGCGGCAATAAGCGATGATTATGTGGCATTTTCTATAGTCAGTGCTTATCTACATAATAGAGCTATCCATGTTATAACATAGGCCCCTTTAGGTCACATCTGTTGCAGCAAGAAATTGCTAACAGCGACGCCGGCAATTTAAAGTTGGAGCTTAAATCTCTTTTTTCTGTACAGTTGGTAATTATTAGATTTAAGCGTCGAAAAGTACCAGTACGTATGTAAGAATCGTTTAAAAAACGTTCAATCGTTGTGTTTATTTCTGTATATCTTGAGTTGTAAAGGAGTGTTAATTTATTTACATTTGTATACTGAAAATTCTTTTGCTGATACTCGAAGGGCACATAATGAGCGAAATTTATCCAAGTAATGATCTTCCTTTATCATGATAATTTTAAGAGCTTTTGCCGTACGGAATCGGACTCTAGGTTTGGTTTTCAATGTGCACCCGCAGGACTTTATATGCTTTCTCTGGAGATTGATTCGGTAATCAGTTTTGCTCGTTGTATAAATAAAGAGGGTCAAACTCCAAAGATATAGGCTCAATGTACAGTTATTTGAAAGAGGTAAGATGACCTAACACTGTTTGGAATCGAGGAAAAGTTTTCATCTCCGATGGGAAGGTTTTGGATTAATCATTGATATTTCATAGGTTTGCTTTGGAAACTAACACATACATAATATGTCTCACAGAAGAAAAGAGCTTCCACTAAGGACAAGCTGTTAAGAAGTGTCATTCTAAGGTTGTAGTGCGTCTAGTATGTAACAGGGTCATCCTTTCAATTCGGCAAATTTAGTCCTGCTTAGCTTTACACATTTTATTGCGCTATGCAGAATACATTGAGTTTTGAAAATTTTCGATCTGAAGACAAATCCTGAGGCAAAATGTCTCTATACTTGCCGTTAGCAACCAACCCCCGACCTCCAGTCCCCACCTTCCATCGCGACCTTCCATCGCGACCTTCCATCTCGACCTTCCATCTCGACCTTTCATCCCGACCCCCATCCTACCTCTTATCC
>JAAAKM020001369.1:0-12306 GCA_010016025.2 Alatinidae sp. Z8VKAUB7J3 | reverse complement strand
TTCTGGTGCTTTGAATGCTTTCTATGCCTCGCGTGCTTCCGATGAATAAAACTGTCGAAAAAAATTCTTCTTTCCCTTCACGAAAGACTAGTGATGGACAAAATGATTCTACTTTTGTTGAATTGTTTTGATATAGCCTTAACTGATCCCAAAAATATAACCTTACGACTGAGGTGCAGGGTTAATCCTATCTTACATTGGGGGGCCTAGTAGGCATGCGGCTGCACATTTCAGCTCATATCTTTTTAACGCCTGGCCGGATTGACATGAAATTTGATGACTTTTCCTAAAATATACTGAGACGTCTTCATATGAAGAATTTTTTTTTTTCAAATTTTGCGATATTGGCGATTTTTTTATATAAAGTGGAGTCCTTTATAGAAACGTTTTGAAATTTTTGAATATTGCGAAACATTTCATAGCCAAAGATGACGTCATTCATACCATTTTTTTCTCAATTTGCTGGATAAGAGTTAAAATATAAGCGTCCCAAACATCTTGGTAATAACATTAGCTGCTATAAAGTTATAATGTGTCAAAGTGCCGCGGGACTACAACAAATGCATGAGAAATATAAAAAAACAACTTGTCTTCACTCCATACTTTAGACAAAATAAAGTAAAAAGAACGTTTTTTTACATAAAATTCAGCTACAGTGTTTCAATTAGATAGGTGTTGTTCAAAAAGCAAAAAAGCTACTGAGTCTACAATACTGATTGAGGAAAATTATCACAGAAACTACAAACCAAGACCAACCAAGAGGCACGGTTTTTGATAGCCAGAGTGCTAGGGCCAAGTCGTTACATACAAAGAGGTAGAGAGGTAGGGAGGGAGATAGGTAGGTAGGCCGATAGGTAGGTAAAAAGATGGTATTACCTTATGTTTCTGCTATCCGTACAACTATCATAGTTTCCAACAGTTATGTGATAGGTATAAGAGCCAGCATAGGATGTTATATACAAAGCTCCAATGTTCATTTCAAGAAGCAGGTCCACTCTCCACCAACTTCGGCCGCTGTGTGTTACATATATGCAAGAAAGTTCAAGTTCATTTCTGTTTCCATCGACAATTCTTTTCGGAGAAAACGTTTCAAGGGATGAAGCTGCCGGCTTTCCAAAAGCATAATTCCAGCTGTCAAGTACATCTGTTAAAAAGAAAGAACATTACAAACTTTTTATCATACTCACAATTTCCTTCATTGGCAAAGTAGAGCAACGAGTATCACCTCAATCACAAAGTTTCAAACATTGAACAAATGAGCCTTTTTTTGCAAATACTTGAAGTAAAATTCTCCATCTTTTACGAATACTAGTAACGTATAATATCTCCATGGATTGTATGATTTGTTGCTTACAAAATATTTTCATGCTTTAGTAGCCTGTTTCATTGGTTATTCGTTATCACGCTTAATTAGTCACGGTTTATCCCTCACGCTTCAATGGTCACGCTTTATTGGCCACGCCTTATTGGTCATGCCTTGTGGGTTACACGTATTAAGATGACACTCTCTCCTTCAAGACATTTATTGATGCGTAGTTCTTCAGACATTTTCTTGCCAGTGCTTACAAACGTACTATACGTGTATTAACTTTTTACAGGAACTTTTATAGGAAATGTGCCTCACGAAGCCAAAGGTTTTTTGCATATTCTTCAGGCTAAGAGTACAAAAATTGTCATTTTCAATCTAAGCTTTATCGATGATATTTTTCTTAGCTACATATGTTATGCCCATGTAAACACAGCAAATGGTTATACTCTATTCTATATTAGTCCTTGGGTAGAACACCAAGAAGCAAATGGTTAACTTCATTAAGAAAGAAAGCAAGATTTAATTCACAACTGTAAGGAGCTGACGCACGTTTTAAAATGAATAGTGGGAAGTAAGGTCTACTAGCTCTGGTATTCGGGTCTTTTAAAAAAGTTTGTTACAATTTTGCAAAATTTAAATGCTATAGGACGACGTCGCACACAGTTATGTGAGTTGAAGTATCCAGATATAAAAAGGAAAGTTTTTAGAACGACAAAATGCAATTACACACGTAACAGTAAGGGCGTTTGTAGATAAAACAACACAAAAAGTATGATGCTTATTCCATAAATTTACCTTTTTATAAATATTTATGAAGAATGAAAACCTGTGTTACCAACAAACAAGTGATTTGCTTTGTTAACATATCCTATTTGTCTAGTAGCCAAATTGATCGATGGACCACGACATGAGGCTCAATGTAATTGGAAGCTAGCTCGATTGTACTTTTTTCATCTTTAATGTACAATTATTCTGTAGTGACATCAACCGAAACAAATAACATTCCAAATTTCTATGCCTCGACGGTAAGGGACCATGGTGTAATGGTAGCACATCACGTTGCAACAATGAAGGAAGGGATTCGATTCCTCGTGGTCCTACGTTTACGCTATTGAACATTTCATTCTATATCATTAGTCGCCAACATTAATTCCTTACACCTCTTACAAAAACACTTTGTCACATGCTCACTGCATAGGGATATCTGACTTTTATAATCAAAGCTACATAACATAATATTGGTAAGAAACGCATAGGCAAAATAACGTAAGTAATACGAAAATAAATATGCTCACATAACAGTTGATATCAAATACTAATGATGATAATGATAATAATAATAATAGTTTAAACTTCATTGCCATTTGTTCTTTCTGAAAATTTACAATTACAGTAAAAACGTTTACAAGATTCTCACTGTTTTCACCCGGCATAATGGGGACATTGAGATTTATAGTAGTGGATAATTATAATAATAACGATGATAACAATAATAACAATACCAACAAGATCGATGGTGGCGCCAACCAAAGACACAAAGTCAATACAAGTTTTTAAAATATATGATGTTAATGTCCTAATTTAATGATAATTCAGATTTTCTGGACTTGTCAAATTCTTGTTTCTTCGACAAAAAGGTAATAAGAAGAGGGCAATGCTCCTTCTACAAGTTTATCCATGATTCTCTTACTATCAAGACCATATTTTTCTAGCAGTTTTTCAAATTTAGAAGCATTATTGGAATAAAACCCCAGAGTTAATATTTCTAGCGTTAACAATTTGAGCTTTTGAGTTCGGCCCACAAGGTCATTCCAAAGATTCCTATACTTTTGCTCTTTGTAAGTTTTCGAATTGTGTAAGTTTGTTTTACAACAAACTGTGAGCTCTGCAACAGTTACTGCGATACCCTTAATAAACGCAATGCCGGGTCGTAAAGACTTAAATAGCACACATGGATTTTTGAAGCCTGGAAGGTCTACGAAGAATTGAAGACGTTCCTTATTTACGCTGGCCAGGTGATTAGCCACTGTTGTCAGGACTTTGTTATGTCTCCAAAGATATCTACCCGCTGTGACTGCAGATACGCAATTGCTGAGGATATGATGTTGTGTCCGAGGGGAGAGAGAACAGAGAGAACAAACGTTTGTAGACATCACGTTTCAAATTTTTAAATTAGCGTTCCTTGGTAGGCTGAGAATTAGCCCTTTTCTGCAAAAAGTGAAGATATTAGCTGGTAGTCTGGCTGCTATAATTTGCCATCTGCAAAGAAACTTTTCAGGAGATTTATCGGTTAAACATTTTATGATATTCTGCTTCTTGAACGCACAGAACCCGGACCATATAGAATTTATTTTTGCTGTTCAAAAATCTTCCCTGCTACCTATTTCCTGTCCTGCGGAGACTTATTTTGACGTCAGTACTGAGGCAGTGTATACATTTTTTGAAGTCGAGTTCTTGAATAGAATGCGAGATGTTGCATCATTAGAAAATTGCAGTGTCGTTCTTGATGTAACTTGACAGGATAGATAAGGGTCACTTATACTGGTTAATTTTATGTCCAAGGAATTTTTTTGAAAGCTGAAGATGAGTAATGTTACCGGATGGGCTAATTCTGAGCCACTCTCGGATGTAATATGAGATCAGATTTTCACAGGATGTTTTGATCCACGTTATGTCAAACTTGTTAATTGTGAGAAGCCATTTCAGTAATAATAATAACAGTAATAATGGGATCTCTTGACTTGACTTTGTTTACGCGATTCGGTAAAACATGACAGCATCGCGCAACATGTGCCGTCCTTCATCAGTAAATACTGTAAAGTTTCCAAAATTTTACCGAATCACGTAAACAAAGTCAAGTCAACAGATTCAAAAACAGACTCGAAAATAGGACAGAATTTGATTGAAAACCAATCATGTACTATCAAGAGGATTCGTTTAGGGTATTAGCCAAAGCCAGGTCTCCTTTTCGTCTTACCGCTTTAGAAGCTGCATTTATCAAAACAAAGAATCCGGTACTCTGTCGACAAAAAGAATTTGTTTATAAGTTACGCCTTTTTCAATAACACGAGTGGCAGAAAACGTGTTGCTCGTGTGGCCGTTACTTTCTAGGATCTTCTCCTTTCCTATAAATTCATCGTAACAGCTTTCTCATTTCACTCCATACCATTGCTGTGTTCAGTGTATGGCAAAAATGTTAAGCAAAATAAAGCAGTTACTTAACGCAATATTAAAACTTTGTACCACAACTTTTCAAAATTTATATTCTATTGTTGTACAAGGGATTCGCTCTGAACTGTTATTGAAGAGAAAACATTTGTGCCATGTCTGTATATATACATATATATGTATATATATATAAACCAATGGGTTAAAGATTCAATCCGCTGCTATAGAAATATAAAATAACAACGAGCAGAATGCTATGTGTTACGTGTCGCTTTTAGCTTTCTTATTTCCTTTTATTCACAGGTCTTCCGAATTTAAACTTAACAATTTCTTGTGTGAAAATCTAACCATTGTAAATTTAGCAATACAAGCAAGTTCCTAGCAGTCATTCTAGAATCAAACAAAACTTGAAACTGCATTGCAAATAAGAAAGATCCCAGTAATGGTTACCCTAAAGAATCGGAGACTAAACACTAATGTCGATGTTTAGACCAAATGGGGGCATACTGTTGAGTTTGTCGATCCAAAATATCTCTCTGTGCTTTGGGTTGCGTTGATCTGTCTAATCTGTTAAAATGGCCTCCGCATTCTCTTCCAATCCGTTATACCCTAAAGTCCGGAAATGCTCATGTAGTTCACGCTGAAAGAAAGCATCTCTTCTCTGATCTTATGTTGGTTGTCCTTATAGTTATTCCAAAGATAGCGCCCCGTTGTGGTTATTCCCTCAACGTAATCCTTTTGACAAACCTTACACCGAAATAATTAGATGATGTTAGAAGAGTGGCAATCTAATTTGTAATTAGTTTGAAAGATACGTTCATCGAATTCAAAATAGTCCTTTTCAACAATATTGAGACAAGCCTTGTATCTGCTGCTTATACACTTTGTGCATCCCCTTACACTATCTTAAAGCGGTAGAGTTTGTGCTCGTACTAATAATCTCTTTAGTGTTTTGGGCGTGCGGTGACATATTCGGGGTTCTGATTTAAAAACCTGACTTAATAGATCGTCATGCCGAAAAAAATTTAAAGTGGTAGGACATCGTAATTTTGACTTGCTGGAGTGCAGAGTGATATATAATGATAAATTGGATCTTATCGTTCACGTCCTCGTTCTTTCTGACTTCAAGAAGCAGATTCCTAGGTTGGATGCGGGCCTTTTCAATTAGTCACTGCACTACGTACGCTTTATATCCTCTACTGTATCCCTGAACCATGAGTTAAGATTGGAAATAACTTCCCAGTCATCTGAGAATCATATGAGTCTAACTCTGAGTGCTTGGCTATATACAATGACTTTTTTCTTAAGGAAAGGGTTGACAGGACCTCGAGTGTAGATACTGGTGTTTGTTAGTAGGTTTACAAAACAGGTCTGTCTCAACCTCTTAGCCTCTTTATTATATAACTCTAAACTCTGCTCATAATAATCATGCACTTCACCAAGATTCAATAGTGCAAGTCATAGGTACAATAGCCCTCCGTATGAAAGCCAAACACAACATGCGTACATTCTTTATTGGCCTAGGGCTCAGATTCGGAATATCGTTAACGTTCACCATGGTTTTTAAATGTTGATCAATTGTAAATTATTCAGACACCTGTTAAAATAGATTTTTTCTTAGCCCGCCTTTTTCTTCTAATATTGCGTGCTCGATTTTACTCTTCTCGTCTCAAGTAATTACTGTATCTTATGGATTATACTGAGGTTTTAACCGAGCGGAGTTTTTGTGCCCTATAAATTTTTACATAAAGATAAGGTTAGATTTATCCGAGAGTCTGATAATTAATTGTCTAATAGTAGTTAATTTAATCACATTGTGCTGAGGTCTTATCTTTGTATCAATTTCTTTCCCCGCTCGATCA
Organism: Alatinidae sp. Z8VKAUB7J3; assembly: GCA_010016025.2. Lineage (NCBI taxonomy): Eukaryota > Metazoa > Cnidaria > Cubozoa > Carybdeida > Alatinidae > Alatinidae sp. Z8VKAUB7J3. Next base: position 5,967 of record JAAAKM020001369.1, on the reverse strand, counting down.
TACCTTTCAAACATACTCAGTCTGTTTTGTTGGTAGATAAGCACAATTTTGAAGGATACCAATATAACGCTTAACTCAGCTTTTGTGCTTGGTTGTAATTGCTGCCAGGACATATTCCTCTTGTATTCCATCATATGTTTCTTCAATTTCTTCATCTCCTTATAGTTTGCATATATTATTGTTGATTTTTCTTACATTATTAACGTCCGTTAACAGATCAAGGGTTTAAAAATCGTATTTTCAAGTCTTTGCTAGGACAAAGTAGTAAGCAGTCTTTAAAGTTATTCATGCTTATCACGAAAATGTTCTTCCACCATACCTAACTACTATTAGTAGTCAGTGAAAGCACCGGTGCAGCAGGTAATATTCTGTTTTTTTCTTTTATGGCGACGCATTTGCCCAGATTTCCTAGGCGGTTGGTAGCAACCCTATTCTTCATCATCCGCAAGTAGGCGGCACCTTTCCCTCGGGCTACCTCTGCTGGTGCTTCCCAGAACCCAAGGTGCTTAACAGGTTGTGGAGCATCAGTGCATCTTGCACAATAGCCTGCAAGGGAGACGTGTCTAAAATTGTAATTATAAATAGAATTGTGGGTTTTCTTAAAATTGGTTAGGTTTACGAATGAAGTCTTTATAGCGTAACAGTTTATACAACTTAAAGTCTTTTAAGTATTAATTCGGCGGACATAACCAAACGGTCTGAGTATATCAAATTTGAAAACGTACCATAGGTGTAAACTTCAACTTCACACAGCTTTAAATATGCGTTGGCTGGTAAATGAATAATCACATAACGACCGCGGGATCTTTGGCTGCAGTGAAACACTTTTGTTTCTCCTTCACCAACGGTTTGATTGGTAGCACACCTAAAAGATGAGGATATTTTATCATTCTAACAACGATAAACAAAAAGCACACAAACACAGTAAGTTGGAAAATTACGTACCATTTAGCAATGAAAAGCCATCATTCTGCCTGCTGCAGACGGTGCATTGGTATCAGTCTGACTTTCAGAAGGTACCAAGGATCATTAGATATTGGTGCTGCAAAAGCCTTGTCTAGGACCTGTTTTTCAGTGAATGTTCAACGTGGCCTTAGTGGACGTTATTGGGAAACTCTGGACGTCATGTCTGTTATATTTTGAATATACGATTCTCACAAGGCATTTGATCTAGCAAGCTTCTGAAAAACCTTTTTTGTCCAGTTTACATAATTAAAAACCATTCAGCATATTTGGTAGGAATTAAATGTGAAAGATAATAGCATTAATCAGATAAGAAACTCGTTTGATGATTAAACTTCAATCTTTTAAGTACTACCCAACCAAAGCCAAGACGACGCTGCACTGTGACTAATTTATTAATTTTTCAATACATCATGTGGTAGAGTTGACAGAAGCTAGAACTTGGGTGAATTCTTTGTTGTAGATTGTTAAAGACTCTCGTTTATGCTCACCGTGTCATAAATAATGTGTTTGTGATGTAATCGGTAATCCGACGTTGCAGGCGTTCTAAGAGAGTCCATTCAAATACTTCTTGCAATGCCATGCTATAGTTATTGACAATACCTAGGTCGATTGAATAGCAAAAGGGTGATAGAATTTGACCAGTGTTTTGAAAGCCAGTACAAAATTTTTCCCACGTAATTGGATAAGAAATTCTTAACACCTCAAAATAGCAGAGCTGATGGGACACAACCTGTAATTACTCCTGCCAATATTTTCAAGTTTGCAAGTCATTTATTCTGAAGTAGTGTGTTATGTTCCACGACCTATGTATAGTTGTATCTGCTTTGTTCGTAGCAGTTATACCAAGATGACCAACGTTGGGCTGTTAAAGAAAGTTCGACCAAAGGATGGCGGTCAATATCCGTTGGCAAACTGAATGGCGCAGTTAGCATTCCTTATTGAGAACTTGACAGAGATGAGTCTGAAGAAGCCGGTCCACAAATTGATAAATGGCTGGTAACTTTGGGTGAATTGCTAATTGCAGTTGAAATATCCAAAATTGGATATGGCCAATAACATCCTGGAGGTAGAAGTTAAAGAGACAACTGCACGGAAACATTCTGGGATTTGTTAAAGAATGCAGTAGATAAGAGTGATTTTCAGGCTATTATTCACATATTTGGGTCTTTCATTTTTTGGCAATGCCAAGAGAGCATTTGAAGGGGTTTTTATTTCACAGACGACGATTACAAATCGCCTGTAACCTGTGAAAACGTCTTTTCATGAATGGAGCAAGTACTTTTTTTAAATATATAGACAGGTTGTCTTGAGTCAGCCAGACAAGAGTGCCGGTGAGACGTGTACGAGGTCAGCTGTGATACATGTCCAACATAGGTATTCGGTTTGGAAGGTAAAACCGTTGGAAATTTTCTTAGTCTATCATTACTGTCAAAGTTACCAACTGAAATTTGTTTAGAGTGGGCTAGTGATAGCAGAGGTAAGGACAGTAATTTAGACTGGCTCTTGAATTTCTTACGGACGAAACAGCAACAGGCTTATGATAATGATTGTCATTAGAAGTTGGTAGAGAAGGTCGTTTGATGAGAATGATAATGGAGAAGCAAGGCAATGAAAGACTGCGCCTTCGCATGTTTCTTCCGCATCTAGTTGCGGATTTTGAAGTAGATCCGATCAGCTTTCAAATTGCAAAAATATTTCAATTATGTTAAATTGTACCATGCAGGTAAAGTTGTTGTTTTTATATTCGCATTTTGCTTATGTATCTAGGGCGTGGTCTGTTATTGTTTAGAATTTCAAGGAAGACAAACCCTTAAATCTCGCACTGGTGGGAACTTAAAAAGGCACCAATAGCAACTTAACAAGTACTACCAAAACGTTCAGTACTGATTGTCCACAATCAGTTACGGTTAATGTGAAACGTTAGTGCGGGTAAACGAGGAAAATTGTTTAGTGTCGGTAAAGACTGGTCTTAGTAAACAACCCTGAGACTCGTACGTAGTTCTCCCAATTGTGAAAGTTGTACTAGTTCAAACAGAAATTTTGAAAGCCATTTAATTGATATAACACCGAATACGAGAATAAACCAAATAAGTTACCAAGTCATCTGATTTCTCTTTTGAGGTTTGTCCTCTTTCCCATTATAACAATTACCTATTTCTGCTCTAGAATTGCTATTTTTTCCTGTCAACAAATGTTATTCTTTTTAATTATTTGTTCATGTTTTTCTACATTGTATATAGACAAGTATATATATTATATATGACATCTACCAATATCTACCTATATGACATTCCTGCATTAACAGTATTATATTGAACTTACATAATGTTACTTTTGTTGAGGTAATTCTTGGAATTTCCAACTATGATGTTAAAGTCGTTTAGTCCGTATCCTGGCCCTGCGTCAGCGCTACTTGTTATGACAATGGCTCTGATGCCTACTTTAAACAAAAGGTCGACCAGCCACCACGAATTTGATTGCAAACTTGTGGAAGAGCAAGTCAGGTTACTGAAAAACGTACTTCTGTTACCATCCACAACCTTGGATGCATTATCCATATGAAACATGCTTGATTGTTCTGCGGGTTTTCCGAGCGCAATATTTGAATGATCGAACCGATCTTCCAGGTAAGAAAAGATAAAAAGTATTAATGTCAAAGAGCTTGGTATTTAAAAGCCTGAGGAATACAAATAACTGCAAATAGTAAGCCTTTATATTTTCTTTATTGTTAAATTATCTTAATGAATTCTAAATGATACAGAAATATACACAAAGAAGATTAAAAGGCACAAATAATGCTTTTGCCAGTTCTTATAAAATATTTGTAAATATTTTACACTTTGCCCTTTTTTAACTACTTATTATTCACAACAAAATTAAAATAATCTGAAGCATTATTCCATGTTTTAAAGTATACTAAAATTTCACCGAAAAACAGAATACGAATATTGCCTATAAAAATTTGTAGATATACGTTCTTGAATGTATTTTCCAGAAAATGTTTACAAAGTTTCTTTCCTATGCTAGTTGTTACATTTTAAATTTAAACTTCTTCGGAATAATGATATTAGATAAATCTCTTAATTTTTTAGCACATGAAAACAATCACGTGCTTTATATTACAAGCTTATTTTCATTCCTGTTGAACTATTTAAATTCTTATGTATATATCATTAGTAATAGGTAGGGCTTTTGTTAACATTATTTCAAAAGTGTGTGTATACAGTAAAAACCAGAGCAAGAGAACAGATAAGAATAGATATCAGATACCATAAACTCGTTCTTCTAGCACTGCAACGTGTTCCTAACAACATTATAAGCTGTAATCATCTGCATTACAACTGACAAGCAAGGTAAGAAACGGAATCTTAACCCAATAAGTGTAAGGTGAAAGCCAACCTTACATTCCTGGAGGTGAGGGAATATTTCCCCGCCAACTTAGGGAGCAGTTACCGTAAAGATATTGAATGAATATGAAATATTACAATATGAAAGATATCCTTAAAGGAACTTTAGAATAATGCTAATTAGGGGGTCGGGGGTCTTCACTTTGGCAGAGGAGCTGTTAAATTTCAGGGTAGTATCTGGCACTGAACATGACTGCCAAAAACTGCAGCAGTCATAACCTTTGGTAAATTCGATTTGAAACGAAAATTTACGTTATAGCACATCTATTTTGATTTCTTTCTATAGAAATATTAATCATTGAGGAAAATTAATTTTTTTGCAAACTTTGGACGTGGGTCATGTCAACAATGACGTTTTATGACGTCATAATGATGTCATGTGACAATTTTTTTTTGAAAATTTGATTATTAATAGTAAAGCCAGATACATTTTAGACATCTGCAATGGACAAGTCAGCCGAAAAACAAATTCTTAATATACGTATAAGTGCCCAAAACAATGAGCGCAGATGAAATATAGTTACTAAACGATTTTTCGATGAGCTTTTGGGTTATTCTATCACCATCGTCGAGTCATAAATTTCACATCATAAAACGCGATGGGTTAAGACCACAACATTAATAACGAGTCGAACATTTGCTTACATTAAGTATTTAGGTATGAAAAGGAGGGGAGGCCAAAGAAAAGGTTCATGGATGTGGTCAGGGAGGACATGAGGGTGGTTGACGTGACGGAGGAGGAAGCAAACAACAGACTAGTGTGGAGACAAAGGACCCGCTGTGGCGACCCCTAAAAGGGAGGAACCGACCCAAGGTTCTGCCCTTTTTTGTAAGTAATAATCATTTAATGGGCACTTGAACTTTGTTTCCTCCTTCCCTCTTGTAATAATGGCATTGACAACGGATTTGTTATGACTGATTTTAGGCAAATTATTTTTATGCAATGAAGGAAAGAAAAGGTAGTAATAAAGGAGGAAGTAGAGAGATACTCTCTAGTGATTGACAGCAAACTAAGGATTTCTATCATATTTTTGCGAGGAAAGCCGTCTAGTCGTTATAAGTTAAGGAAACCAGCTGTTATGCTTTATTCCCTTACTTCAGTTTGTCATCATATGGGATAAAAGAAACATGTCTTCTTTTCTATCATATGAATTTTGTTCGATGATTTTGAGACTATAAAATCCTATAAAATTATGTACTTTATCACTGAATCTGTGCTCAAACAATAACTACAGCAAATTTTATTTCATTTTTAAATTTTTACAAAGTTTGAAACTTTAAGATATCACATTATATATGAAAACTTGCTTCCTCATGAGCTCTAGTGTTAATTTACCTTGTTTATAACAAACGTACACCTCTTAATGTATTGGATCGATTTGTCGTAAATTAATTTTTTTTGCTTATTTTGTCCTTTTTTTGTAATCGTCAGAGTGCATTCTACTTCTTTTTCACGTTTTCAAGCATGTCATAAAGTGCTTCTGTAGTAACAATAATAATAATATTTTTTTTTAAAAAACTTCAATGCCATTTATTTTCATACTGAAATTGTACAACTCAACGTTACAATTTCTAAAACTAATAACATTCTCAT
>JAAAKM020001368.1:0-14757 GCA_010016025.2 Alatinidae sp. Z8VKAUB7J3 | reverse complement strand
TGTATTTTTTGCTTGCGGTCTGACAGTGTGTGGTTTAGTATTACTTCTGCTGCGCAGGAAAAGAGGGTAATCTACGATTTCCAAAATCTTTGAAAGCATGAGCTTTGAAAAGGAGACAAGTCTGTTTCATTACCCGCAAAAAGCAGAAGGTAATTAAGTTGAAAGTAAAGAGCTAAAGGGAGAACTTATCCGTGTTTAAGACCTGACATTGATAAACTACGAGTAACCACATTGTTGTAAGACAAGTGGAGACAGCTGTCAAGTTTACATTAGAGTTGCAGTACCATTGACAGACTTGATTCCCCTTGTTGGTAGCAAAGTTTATGTTGATATGTAATCAGAATGATTGACTCGGGACGGAGCGACCAAGATGAGCTGCAGTTCGTCCACGTAAGATAAGTAGAGATCGTAACAATAGGGCATGGCGATAGTGGAGGGGGTAGGGGGGCAGTTGATAGGTAGAAGACGAGAAAACAGACCTTTCGAAAAGGTACCACGTGCTTTTAGCCTTTGACTACCGACACTGAGATTCCGAAATGTAAATTCTTATCACAGGCAGTAAATATTAAAATGTCACGGAATGCAGTTGACGTACAAGATCATAGGTGAAGCAGCTCAATGTCCCTCGTTGGAATTAAATGTATGACCCATTACCACACGAGCATAACACCTTTATCAATTTCTCACGGCACCTCTATGTGGCATTAGCAGGTTTGAGCTCCATCCAAGTTTTCCAAATGACCTACGGAAGCTTCTTTTCTCTTTCCGATCTTGTAGTTTGAGGTCCCTTTCTCTATTGAACTGTAAATCATATCTTATAATTGCAGGCCAAAGCGTCAGACCGTATTGATGCAAGTCAATTTATGGACTGGACTTCAGCAGAACCTCAGTCTCTTGTATGGATGCCAGTACTTCATCGATTAGCAGCAGCAGAAACAGGTAGGGAATTTATTCCTTCCGAAAGAAACGTTTTTGAATTACCTTAGGTAGACTTGGTTTGTATATAGAAACAAAGCTACATAGGATAGGAAGAAGTTGTTTGTGTGTGTGAATAGTTATATCAAGCAAGCCTTTATGTGTTACATTCCAATAGAGTATTCTGTCTTCAAGGCAAGGGGCTCATAAGCTTGTTCTTTCCTCGGATCCCTGCTGTAATCTCTATAGCCTCTACCCTTTGGGAATTTAGTACTTTTACGCGTAAGAACATTTTAGTTGTTTCATAGAGGGAGCTGACCTTGACATTTCTAGGATGCCAAACATTCCGTTGTTACTATCCAGTGGGTCTGTGCGCCTCTGGTTGAGTAACACATCAATTAATCAGTGCATGCGAGTTGAAGACAATGTATTGTGGCACTCTGAATGTTGTCCATCAATTCAGTGGATTTTTCAACGCTCAGCTTAGAACATTTGTAAGTGATGTGCAGAATCTGTTTAAAAACAGGCACATTGTGACAGCACATTATCAAAGGCGCTTACAGGGATAATGAATAAGGGTTAGTATCAAACACTCACTTCTTTGTATTTTAACTCTTTGAATGTGTTTAGTCTCCTGCTGCGACAAGCCTTCCAGACTGTTCATTGATGTTTGCATGTTTCTTTCTTGTAGCGAAACACGAAGCCAAATGTAACATTTGCAAAGAATATCCGATCGTTGGATTTAGATATCGATGCCTGAAGTGTTTTAACTATGATTTATGCCAGGTGAGATGCGTACTGTAGATTTTGGTTAAGGGCGCAGTCATAGGAATTTAAGGGGCGGCGGTCATAATTAGTGCTGTGCGTGAGGGTAAGGTTTCTAGTTAACCGTAATAGGCAAGAATATAAACTTCTATGAAAAAAAGGGCAGAGAATAAATTAATAAGATGTTGTGCTTTTGTAGCAACTGATTCATTTTCCGATCATATGAAATGGCTTTATGGATGGATGAAACTCAGTTGCAAGTAAAATTGTTGGAGCAGGTCAATTTGAAATGCCGTCCGGAGTTGGTTAATCGGGAATTGGTTCTGTCAGCTGAGGCTGTTGGGACACAAAGTCAGACTGGCATATATGGGAGGACTTTTGACCGCTTAGGATCCTTCTGTAATCTTTTTTCGTACCGCAGCCCTACATAACACGATATATTCCAAAATAGAATGCCAAACACGTTTCATTGATGCTACGCCCCTTAAGTTGGGAATCCAAGGCAATGTTTGTAGACACGGTAGTAATCCTTTTTGTTACTTAATTTATTTAATACAGTTGAGGAGAATCAGCTCTAGTAATGATAATAAGCGATTACTAAAAAGCAAGGTAGGAGTTGTAGTGACCATAAATTGAACGACATTACTCAAGTTTATGTCAATGTTAAAAACCGGAAACAAGGCAAGGGATGGACTCTCTGAATGACGTAACGGGGATTGCGAGACAGGTTATGTACATCAGCTTTAGTGGTCATGCCAACCGTTTTTTAATCTCTTGTGTATTCCCCAGGGATGACAGGGAACTAAAGAACATGAGCCCCCCAGAATTTTTAAAGTATTATGTAGTACCTGATAGAATTAGAAAGTGCCTAAATGATTTCAGCTGCTTAATCAAGGGATAACCAGACTGCACTCGATGTAAAACGATAAATTTAAGATAGGTTTTTACACTTGAATTTATAATAGCAGTCGTTAAGGCACCTGTATACTTTTCAATGATTTGTAGCTGTTGTAAATAATTGATAAGAGTAAAGTTGATTATTACAGTAAAGTACTAATTACAGTATTAGTTATAAACCTCTAACGTAATTTCGTCAACGCAACGTAGCCGGAAAGCTAAAAGTGGCAGGTGCATCAGATCATCAGTCAGCTTTTACTGGTCGATGTCCTGCCATGACATGACATCCCATTGAGCTTCTTGCATTGAATTGCAAATATTGCATTGTAAACCAGCTTTCTTTTGCCGCTGAATGATGTAATCTCATCTTCACCTGAGAGGCATGGTGATGTAAGAACAGGACAATACGATTCACGATGAGGTTCAGTCAGGTTTATTTGGTGAAAAGGGTATTCCTTCCAAGAAACTGTCGTTGCAGATGGCTGGTTTGATTATAAGTATCACAAAACATTCATCGTTAGAAATCGTTAGAAGGACTTTATTCTCTAACCAGTTTTGTTGTGGTGGTGGTAGGATAGCCCATGGCTCTGTGTTCTCTTTCGGAAAACTGCCCTGAAAAGGATGATTGATCATATTGCCTTGCTTCATCATCGCCATTAGCTGAATTTGATCATGTAGGACTATCTTAAAATTGGCGCAACGAAAGATCAATGTTCCCCTCTTTTGTAATTGCATGCCTTGAGGTCTGAACACCAAGAAGTTGTATGAGAGTGCCATATTTATTTACACTGGGTTGAATGTTTTTCCTCTGCTAGAACTGTTTTTGGTCAGGACGTGTTTCCAAGAGCCATCGCCTAACTCATCCAATGCATCAATACAGCGTGGCGGTAAGTGTGACTTTAATTTTGAATTTATTTTGAAGTTATTATTGAATGTTGAATCCAAAGATTTGCAGTCATATATCTACCTTAGAAGATCTAGTTGATAGTGGTTTGTTTTTGAATTTTTTATGACTGATGGCTCATCAAGGACCTCGTAGGTTAACTTTCTAACTTGCACAATTATAGTAACAGGTTTCGATTAGGGTCTCTATAGACTGCTGAATTTGCTGAAGTGAGGCTACTTCCCCACCTTCAAAGCTACATTAGAGTGATCATTCTTAGTAATGGCTGGCTGAGGTCAACCATAGGACTATTCTGAGCAAAGTATTAATTGGAGAGCACGTTTGACGGGACAACTTCTGAAGTTCAATTTCTCGGATTCAGCTGAATTTTCCTTTTCAATACAATATAAGGTTTATTTGTCCATTTATTTATTTCTTATCCTGTACAAATTACAGCAAAGATAAATAAGATATTTATGTTTCACAGGATGGAAATGGTCGATAGTCAGTAAATATAGCGCATCAAATGACGAAATACAAAAGTTACTTTACTATATGAATTGTGAACTGTATTTCGCCAACAAACAGATTGCAAAGGCAACTAAAAGTATAAATACCAAAATAATGTATCTGTTTGTGCAGGGTTGGGTTAAAAATTTATATCTCTTAACATGTTTCATTATTTGCGGACATTGATGTAAGAGTTAAATCAAAACCTCACAATTCTCATATTGCATGACTAGCTGCATCAAAATATAAATTTATGACAGAATATGCAAAACATGAAGGTAATCATTAAGAATGTGCAATTGGTTTGTTAAATAATGGTTCCTTGTTTGAAACACTTCCATTCCATTTACATTTTTCCATAAAGTTTGTTTATGAGATAAAATGTGAATTAATGGCGAAATCGTCTAGCATTGTGCCCTGTAGTTTGTGTCTTTGTAGGAACCTGTGTCGTGTAATACCCCCTTTTAATTATATTTGTATATTTATTTGTATATTTACATATGTCTTGCACAAGGAATTATATGCAATAGACTGTTTATTAACCACTTTGTGTTGTCATGTACACTTCCTCATTTCGAGTCAAGAAAGTTTCCCTCAGTTCTGAAAGGTTGTAAATAGAGAGAGAAGACGAAACTTCGATCTGCGCTCAGTCTGTAAACCCTTACGTTTGAATGTAGTTCCTCGCCAGCTTTGTTCATTGATAAGCTGCATCCAGGACGTGATCCCACATACTGCTTTGCCATCTCATTATCTTATCATCACAAGAATAGTAACAAAAATTTGGACTAGTATTGTTTGATAAACCCAGATGCTTCAAATTCACGTATTTTGCCAATTACCAGCAGCTATTTTTTGATGATCCTCTCCGTTAATCGTCGGTGATACAGTTTATCTCATTTAGCCCATGACGGATGGCCTTTTGCGACTACTTCCTCCGCATCATGCAGTTATTGCTGAGTCAGGTTCACACGAAAATGTATCCGCCTGCGCTAGATATGCTCATGAATGCTCGGTTTCGACCATGCGTCATTAATTATTAAAAAATTCTTGAAAACACTGATAATGTCCTTTTGCTATTTAGTACCCCCCCTGCTGATATTTCGCGTGAATCGAACCAGTGTAGATCAACAGGATCATTGCTTCCATCATGACGGAGCACAGTGAAGCTAGCCCAATCCCGAGTTACGGTCCTGATATGAACTAACAAGGGGGTAGGGTATCAAGCCGTTTGACGTACCTAACTCAGCAAAATGTTATAGCAAGCATGCAGAAGGAAGGAGGAAGTGGACGGTTTTTTATTGATCTCTATTTCTGTTTGTGAAACACTTTCATTCGTGTCAGAGAATCTTACCAGGCTTCAGCAATTTCTGTGTATGATTTAGTAGAACGAAACTTATGCTTTGAAATAGTAAGATACATGGCGGGAAAACAGTGTAATGAAGAAGTTTAATGAAGTACTTGCTGTACATTATAATATAGGGACGCATAATACCCTCTGCAACACTGTGGCAACTGCAGGAGAGACATTGGATCTTGCAGCTACGTCCCAATGTTTTACACCAAGCAAAATAAGATCTCTTCCTTACTTCAAAATCAACACGTACAGTTGGTTTTCTTGCTTATTGGATCGGTGCTGTACACAGTTATGGATGCTGTCTGTTATGATTACCATCATTCTCACTTTCTGTCGACAGGTATAAAAGAACAGAATGTGCCCGCGGGTGCATTGTCGATTATGAAAGTAGATAGAAACAATCTGAAAACGTATCCAAAGTTTCTTTGGAAGTAGTATACATCTTTGCGGTTGGTTATCTTTGCGAAATAGAAACAAACCTTCTAGATGTGTTCATTTCAGTGATCGTCAAAGTCTTGGTTGATAAAGGATTCTTAGCGATGATAATTGAAGCAGCTCAACCTGTATGAAAGCATGTAGGTTTCTATGTAGTTATGTATCAGAGCAAAGCATTTTTTGCAAGACAACAACCTTGTCATTGTAAATACTTTACCGTTGTCATTACCCCCTGAGACAATGTTTGCATCTGCCTCGCATATTTAACGTCAGTGTGTAGTTGACATCTGAAAAGCCATCGATTTAATCTCAACCTGATTTGCACTATCGATTGTAGACAACAACAGGCGAAGATCTGGCAGACTTTGTCAAGTTGATGAAAAACAAGTTCAAATCGAGACGGTATCGCAACAGACCATCGAAGAAGCTGGGCTATTTACCTGTGCAGACCATTTTCGAAGGTGGAAGTATCGAAACGTACGTATAATTAGTGTGACCTTTCGAATTCCAATTACAGATGATTGTGTTTTTGAAAATGATCCGACAGATATCAGAGCTTCTCTGTTGTGACCGTTTAAGTCATCCAAATCGTCATCGAACTTTTATACCTTCAGCCTTCAGGCAGAACTATGTTTCGCGTTTAATGTTACAGTGTAGAATTTGTTTCCATTACATGTTAATCTTCATTTTTACATAGTTGTGCGTGATAGTCGATTGCTGTTCAATTACGGGGCAGTCAGTAGTTGTTGCAATTGTAAAATGACTAAAGGTTTTGTTACTTAGATATTCATTCCACTGTGAAGTTGATTATACTCTGCCAGGTGCAAAGGAAACAATCTTTGATGTGTTTACAAACGTCGGATGTTCAACATGTAATGGATATTTTTTATGAAAGACCTTTATTGACTAGTGGTGTGCTAACTTAATCTATTTTGTACGGTCCGTTTCTTTTTCTTTTTTTCACTATGCTTAATGTTTTGATTTGTATCTGAAGGCGTAAGAATGCCTAAGATAGTTGGATATAAATGGTAACAGAAGTATACTGACAATATACTATGAACTATATAATACCTATATAAAGTAGACACACCGGGAGAAACAAGGTTGAACAACGCTTATGTTTCGCACGTAAACTTATGCGTTCCCAGTTGCATGCTAAGATTTAGCAGCACTTTCTACTGAATTGCAAGGAAATGTAAAGTATCTTTTCTGTAGGAAGTAGGAATGTTTCTGTAGTAACTATTCAGTGTAACTAATCAGGGGAAAGCTAACTACTGCCCTATTATACTGGTTACGGATCTAATGTGACATATTTTTAGAATTTATGTGTAATTACCAGTTACTTTCAGTCCCCTGACAGTATTTTAGCTTAAAATTAGTCATTTGTAAATAAATGTTTTAGTTTTTACAGTAGTCATACTCCTGCTACAGTTTAAAGTCGTGGGTCGACATGGATCAGAAATCTTTGCCGCTTCTAATTTAATTCAAACAATAGTATGTTCTCAATTAATGTCCAAGCAAAAAGACCCGAGCCCCCTCGGCACCCAATTATAAAACCTTTTACTTATGCAGTAGTCAATGCAAGTCAAGCTCTGCTGTTCCTGTGGTTTGATTCCATCACTGTTGCAGGAGTAACCTCTTATTTATTTAATTGCAGTTGGCATTTTTGCCATAGATTAGAAACACTCTATCAAATACGGACATATCCTACGGAATATATTAGCAATTTAATCATTGGTGTTATTACCCCTCTCCAAACCAGGCCCTCGCTAGCAACTACACCGGACATGTCCGTGTATCCGGACAGGTATGTTTCTGTTCATATTATCTTATTACTTCGCAAGGCATTTAGTGACATATACCAAGGCCTGCAATGACATATTCATTCTTAATGTCCTGCGCTATGAATTCCAATCAGGGATCTTTTTCCGTTTTATTTTTTGAAATTCAAATCGCTCCTTGTTGCTCCAAGGATTATTTGGAACACCAAGCAGCAACAGTGGATTTATCGTAATCTGATTGGTACCTATGTCAACCAATGAAAGTTGGTATGTAAGGTTATGAATAGCTAAGTTCCCACTGTGCCTTCGGCGAAGCTCCTTTCGATTTTTGAGTGTCAAGGTAGCAATACCGAAACTTATCAAAGCTCGGGAAAAGGATTTGCGTTTATCTCATAACTATTTATCACGTAGTATTTCCGACAAACTTCAATGCTCTCACATGCTAACATCGAGTTGAACTGAGAATCCTATATTTTACAATAAATTTAGTGAACCCGCTTTTGCGAAGGCAAGCGGGTAAGTAAGGGCTGATATTAGGTTTTTAAAACCCGACCCTGCTTCTTAACCGGAGACGATCAACTTCTTTTCCCATTGTTATTATAATTGTTGCTCTCTATCTTATTTCAGGTATCATGAGCCAGAAAGTCCAGATGGGAAACTCAAGCCACAACATCAGCAACCGTATGTGATTTTCATTTGAAATCGTATCTATGTGTTTAAGAACTTCCAATAATCCACTGTGCGACACTGTTCTAAGAGTTATACATTGTTCTCAATAGTTTAAAAATGAGTGGCTTTGCGTACCGACAGAATGGTTTTTTTCATGCATAAGCGCTGGTTTAATAAGATTTTCCGTACCGGGAAACAAGTTGTCATGTTTACAGCACACTTGTTGTCTGCTTGAGACACCTGAGCTTCGTTTATGCCCGTATGTGTATCCCCTGTCTTTCTGTCTTGCGCTTTGATACGTCTACGTTTCCATTACTATTGATTTTGCGAAACTATTAAATGACAACCCATGACATTGTTTCTTATTCTTGTAGTGAGGACGAACATCGTATCATACAGCAATTGTGCCAAAGGTAGGCATTGTGTGTATTATACATTTATACTAAACGTATAAGGGTGGTCATTTGATCTGGGTTCTATTATTTCCCCCAACTACCCCAATTGCACAGCAAGTCTGCAATTGCAATGCTATTGAGACATAGCTACTCATTTCTTAATAGTGCTTCTGCTAAGATTTATTCAAAGAGCTCGTGTTTGTCACAGATGCTTGTTTGTTGGTGGGTGTAGCTGCGTTGTCATGAAACCAGCTTTATAATGGTCCTAAGACAGTTGGAAAGAGCAGTAGTGAATGCCAAAACGTTTAGTTTAACCTTCTGACATTTTGAAGATTCTTGCTATTGTTTCTAATTCGAATGGTTACCCTGAATTGATGAATCTCTGATAACAAGCTTCTTGTCAGGCAAATTAACTTAAGTCTGCGATATAAGTCTCAAAAATGTACACAATGTAGATTAAAGAATTTTTCTTAAGACGAGAAGGAATCAGTGAAAACGTTTTAAAATTTTACATTGCTTTTTCTTTCTGATTCGGATTGTTTAATCCATTAGTTCTGTCTGGATTTGTATTCAGTAAACAGTAATCTGTCTATCGTGCAGGTGACTATAGATTTATTTATATTTTTTATCGAATATTTGTTCTGCAATGTTTATTACATGTTCCAGTGATGAAATTTTTTTTTAAAAAATGACATTTCAAATACTCTCTTCTCAATGATTGACGTAACTCTTTTTTTCCATTTTGAACTTAGCTTGAGCGGAGAGGGAAATATGTCGGTACGTACTTTTCGTCAGTTTTTTTATTCTACATATAATTTAGTGGGAATTACGTAACTCCAAAGACTCCTGTGTACCGATTAACTCCTGCGTAACAATATTTCCTGAATATCATTTCATTTTAGCCAATACCTTCTATTACACCTATAGATATTGTCTTTAGTGTTATAATTGCTGACATGTTACATACTCTTTCTTAATTTCCTTCTTATTTCTTGGCAAAGTCTCATGAGGATCAGAATTAAACGTAAACCAAACAGTATTGGTGCAAGGGAAGAGCCCTTGCATTTCCAAAGGCACTGATAGTGGAAATTTGCCTAACAGTTTTTGGTGACCCCGAAATGATTCATTGCAAATGTGCAAAGTCTTAAATGTAATTTGTTTTGTTTTTTAAAGTTTTTACTTATTTGTACAATTAATCTGTTTATTTGTTTTATATATATAACTATATCATATTTATATGTCTATTAACTAACTGATCTAGTGGCGACACTGAGTAGTTTCCCAATATTTCCAATTAATAATGCAGCATACGCCAAATAGGTTTCACTTAGGTCTGCCCCGAGTATGATCAGACTTACATCCCAGGGATTATGGCTCCAGCGATCCACGAGGATTCAAACCAGCAACCCTGTCGTCATTAGTCAAACACCGTAGTTGCTTTGTCAACATGGTAAATGCATTATTCCATGTCAGATCCACGTAATAGGGGCACTACCATAATTATAGAGAGGTGCTTGATTAGACTTTGATGCCTTACGATTGACATGTTTCTGACGTGTTTTTATCTCCGTTTACAGCCCAAGAGTCCCTCGCAGATTCTAGCTTCGCTGGAGTCGGATCAGAAAGACGAATTGGATCAAACAATTCGACAGTTGCAGGAAGAGCAAGCGTAAGTGTGAAGTGTTCAGCGTCACGTCGTTTTGTATTCGTTTCTTCATTTTTATTACCGAAATACAGTTACGGTTAATATGTATTCCTTTGTAATGAGAAAGAATGTTATCGTAGAGATTTAGATTTAGTCTTTGGACGTGAAAACATGTGGAACTAATGATCCTCCTATTGGTAAATACCGATAAAGCAGTAATGGTGTTAGAATCAAGGAATATGTCGCTTGATAAGGCTATGGGAGTACAAGTCAACGGCTAACGAGGTCTTTTACAACCGCGAACGACTGAATTCTGATTGGTTTGATCCACTCAACCTCATGAAAACTTACAGTCACTTCTATTAACTGAAAGATTTCCCGCTTGGACGTAACCACCTTGTAGATTACAGGAGTAAAACACATCAATTTATCTTTGAACTATTTTCTTGATAACCTTGATAACCAATTCCCCTTTTTCGGATGATTAGGAACTTACAAGAGGAATATGATCGCCTTGTGGCTCAGAGAGCACAGGACATGAATGGAAGTGATAGTGCCTTGAGTCGGGGATCAGGTCGTGATGCAGAGCTGCTGGCAGAGGCAAAGATCCTGCGCCGACATAAAGGAAGGTTGGAAGCGCGCATGCAGATTTTGGAAGATCATAACAGGCAGCTAGAGGCCCAGTTGCAACGCTTACGTCAATTACTAGAGCAGGTACGTTTCTTATTTACTACATGGCGGTCAAATTTAAAGTTCCCCAACGGAGAGAGTTAAATATCATTTCATATGGGTGCTATTAAGATCAAATCGAGCCATAGGGGGTCCAAATCGTTCTCACAGTATGCATCGGCCTTTTAGTC
This sequence comes from Alatinidae sp. Z8VKAUB7J3, assembly GCA_010016025.2. Lineage (NCBI taxonomy): Eukaryota > Metazoa > Cnidaria > Cubozoa > Carybdeida > Alatinidae > Alatinidae sp. Z8VKAUB7J3. Next base: position 3,648 of record JAAAKM020001368.1, on the reverse strand, counting down.
AGGCTACTCCCAGTGTTCAAGCTAGGAATGTCATATATAATGATCATAATCGGCCAGTGGTAGTCACACATGCTTTCCAGCATCTTTGGGCGATTGAAACCCAGGACATGACCCATGTTTTGAAAGTCTGATAATTTACTACAAAGCCCCATTGGTTTCTTACACTTGCATTTGTCCAGTACATTAATAGAATAGTTGAGTTTTTCGTCCATGAGGTGAATGGCTTTTAATAGAACAGACGATAGTTGACCCTCTCTGTTCCTACTTGCTAGGCAGCGTTAACCACCAGTACATTATTTATATGCATATATCTGCAATATTTAGTAAGAATGGCTAAAGTAGTAGTACAAAAATGGCAACAAATAAGCAGGAAAATGGCCTACTGTAATGTGAGATTCTCATTAGGTTGTCCTTCGTTTAAAAAAGTCAATTTTTGGACTAGACCACGACAAGTTGTGGGGTTCTTGTGACATTAGCTAACTATTGATTTCTTGCCCTATTTCATTGATGATGAATGCACTCACATGCAGCTCTGCACGACAGATGTGATGGTTGCAATGGACGCGGCAACATTTGTTGTCGGAAGCAAGTAACGGACCCGCAAAAGAACATGCTCGTCTTTCAACACAGGAATACGCTGCAGCACTGAATTTTCTATTCAAAGCCAGTTCTCATTTTTTATGTATCTTCTTTCAAAACTTATGCTTTAATGCATGCGTGTTTGATTTATACATGGCGAAACACTTCACTGGTATTCTGTAATATTGCATGAATTTAATAAATCTCAATTTGTGAAATCATAGTTGCATGTGAAAAGTGAGAGGCGTCAAATTGCCTGCCATGGGCAATATGTGTAGCACATGAGTTAAATCAAAACGTTGTCATTAGACCTCTTTCGTCATACGAAACAGCTTATTATGTCCCCGATATAACTTGTCCACATCAGTTTTTTTATCGTATACAAGCTAAAATGTGCTTTAGGGTATGGCTGTTGATTTGTAACCAAATGTGATAGTATTAGAATGTGTTGCACAAATCAATGAAATAGTTTTCATCTGCTTATCGGAGAAAACCCATACATCTTGATTACCAGATCTTGAAAGCCAGCGACTGGTGACCAAGTGGAGAGGATGTACATCGAAAGCTGCAGAGTATTACAGCGTCATAGGGTCGACCATTGCTGTCTTTACGTTTGAAGGCAATTACTAGTTTTGCCTGAACTAAGTACACTGGCAGCACTGCTTAATGGAAAATACCATCAAACAATTATGATTGTTTCAACCTTCTAGTAACGTAACTATTTTTTATTGACTTCGCAGCCTCCCTCTGAACGCGATCGAAATGCAGTCAGCATTACTCAAGGCTTTAACTTACAGCCGCCTTCACCATCCAGAATTACACCGAATTTGTCATCGCCGTCGTCCTCGCAAGGATCGCTGAGCACTGGAGAGTCGTCACCAGTTCGCTCACGTCGCCTAGTACAGAATGGATCCAGTGCACAGGCCGACTGATTTGGCACAACTGTTGATTCCAGTTAATGGATCAACATGTGAATGAAGATTAAATGAATGGCATTCCATTGCCTAGAATTTGCCTTTTAGCTCGAAATTTTTAGAGGCGAGTCTTTTTATAGCTAGTTGTTTCTGAATGTAAACTGTCTCTCGTAGTTGCTAAGTTAATTTTTATTCTACTTCAGTAATATTATTTCAGGAGTGAAGTCGAGGTTTACTGTGTTAACGTTTTCAGATATCCATTTCAGTTCAATGACGTCATCAATCACCGCGACACGTTGTTTCTGCGCTAGGATAGCAGGCTTGCATTTTTATCAATATTTGTAACAACAAGCTATCAGTTTTATAGCATCAGCTGTCATTGATACACCTTACTTTGTTGTTCTTGGTTATCTGTCTCCGGATGAGGTCGAGTCGCATGTGGAGGGTGTCAGGAGCTGAGAGCGATTGAATAGGGAGACATAGGTGTATATGGTCCCGTTCCACAGCAGGGCACAGCAGCGAAATACTTTTGTTCGTTTATCATTAATGTATACTTTAGGAGGTTCCTAAAGGGTTGCTGCAACGTTACTAGGCCATCCTAGATAAAGCGTATTTCTCTCTTTACTACATGCATGACTTGACAAGAATATGTTGACATCAGGACACGCTTCTTGCTCTCTCCACAATGGACAAAGCCTCGCCATACCCCTGAGTAATCCCAACAGTGAACACCATTCCACGCCATCACAACCAATTCAATTAGGCCCGGGTAGGCATTTCTTATGACTGCAAAGAGGAACATCTATATTAAACGTAATTAATCAATATGCATAATCAACTGTATCGTAGGCCTTCCCCAATTGTATCATTGCCGATTAGTCTCGTCGAATTCTAAATACTTTCATTGAACTTTTATCTTTTGATATCGACTTTAAGTCATCAGTTTTATTATTTTAGAATTATCATTATTATTGCTATTAACGTTATTCCTTAGGTTTGATTTATTGCGATGAGGTGCACCTCCTGTCAACTAGTTATAGGAAATAGAAGGAAGCGGGAGACAGACGTTGCTCCCAACCCAATAGTCTTGTTATCTTGGACATTTTCATATTATGTATTTATTATATTCCTTGCGTTAGCCATGGTAGTCTCGTTTTCATGAATTTTTACTCGAAAGGACATATTCAAAACCAAAGCACTATTTGGTTTTAGTAAATGCAATGTGTTATCTGACGCCACGAAAATTGATGGCGTTGGCCGCCCATATCACCTATCACATCATTCTGAGTCAATGGTTTCCAACAGTTTTATGTTAATAAAATAATTACATAATTACAAATGTAATTGCTGTGATCCTTTCAATTTTCAACACGTTGCATTTGCGTGTCTCGTCATTACCCTACTTTTTGTACCGTTTGCAAAAGAGGAAGGAATATGTTTTTTTTCAAATCTTTGTGGTTGTCGTTAGATGTCAACTTTCTCAGTGCGCTTAATTGCATTGCGGCAGTCTTTCCTCATTGATAGTGCGACCATTCTTTCTGACCTACCTGATTCTGAATGGTCAATGTAGCGATTATCAGGTGTATTGTAATCACTCTCTTGAAAAATATTTAATGTAAGCCCAAGTATCCTAAATTGCACGTCTATGTGAATCAACAAGTGTGCCAAGTGGGTAAAACTAATGTACTAAAGATATTTTGGGTTATATTCCTACTAATTATGCAAGTTTAATGTCATTGGCACGTCAGTTAGGCATATAATATCACCACATGTTTCATGTAAACGCTGGGAACTTATATCTTTGATTCTGGGTCTTATAAGGAAATTTAAATCCGATAGTGTGAGAATAATACAAAATCTTAGTTTTACAAAGATCGAGTACTTGAGAGACTTATAATACAACCCTGAAAGTGGCATATTTTCTATCTATGCAACATTGCAATAGAACAGTCAAGGAAAAGGTGATAATTACAGTCAACAGTTGAGTGGAAAACATATTTCAAGCAAGTAAATTAGACTTGATACTTAATAAACGATATTGCAACAAAGACCTCATGACTGGTATTTAAATAACTTACAAGATTAATAGAGTGGATAAGTAAGAAAATGTTCGACATTCTACAACATATCGTTAAAGGCTAAGAATTTTTAGGAA
>JAAAKM020001364.1:0-14762 GCA_010016025.2 Alatinidae sp. Z8VKAUB7J3 | reverse complement strand
CTTTCTTTTATTTTTTTCGTTAGTATACCAAGGCCTTACTTCGACCAAATTCGCCTCTATGTCGTCTTCGCAAGCTGCTTAATTAGGTTACTGTTAACAAGAAAAGCTCTACAGTCGTATCTTAACATGGCAAAAGAAAGAATTGCCAAGCTGAAAAGAGAAACGGGACGCATATCTAATGTAGACCTCCAGAGAAAGGTAAGGCAGTTGCTTGGAAGCAATGTTTTGTTTTAAGTTCTCCTTGTCATGCTATACAATTTATAAGGGTCCATCAACTAGTTACTTAGATAGTCTTGGATTTTATTAATCCGTGGTGCTGACCATAACACTTTCTTGTTATTGACGAAGATGATACTTTGGTCTGCGACGCAGGCTTTGCACTCCTTTATGTAGTCTGATATTTGAAATGTGTAGTGGAAATTGCTACCTGGAAGTTGTCACTCTAATGCCATCTGTTGCGCAAGGGCTCGTATGTTTGGTCTTTGAACTTCTTTCGGTATATATAGGCCATTAAATTATTTTGGCTGTTGTTCTCAACACTGTATATGCCATAGTTCCCTTTACATATCGGTCAACATATGCTATGTCTCAGCCATTCTTCTTCATTTTTTGCAGTTGGTCACCAAGTATGTCCCCGTCAATGACCTTCAATGCATCAACCGGTAGAAGACTTCGAGTCAGTAGCTTTCCTTTCCATATCCTAATGAGGCTTTCTCTCACCACTTCTCTTGTAGTCAATCCGAACTTAGCGTTTTATGGTTCTTGTTTTCTTCATCCGTAGTGATATTAATATTTATACAATCGTAACTATTTTGCCGGTTTTGTGTTATACTTAGTGTGTGTACTCAGTTTTTCTATAATACATTCTTAAGGTATGCACAACTTTAGAATAGCGTACTAATGAATCGGATTATTCCAGCATTTCTATTTCTCTAAATGATATTCAATTCAAGAAGATTGGCCCGTACAAGGTGACCGAATGCCCCAAATGCTACAGTGCATTTGAAGACCTACAGTTTAACAGTTATCGTTAGGCATCAGGAAGAATACAATCTTAGTCTTTCGTGACACTTTTATACCGTTTACAAAGTAATAGATAATGCAGCAGCTTGTTCAGTTTATTCTAGACCAAGGTTACAGAACCAAAACTAATCACTACTCTTTATATCTTTCATTAACCATTACTGTATTTATTTTCGATACTGTAGGTTGCTCGTGTATTCTTCTATTTGTCATCAGCTGCATTGCAGTACATTTGCCCCATTTTACTTGTGTTATTCCTGGGGATGATGTCACGCTCACTTGGTAAGTTATGCCTTTTGCTTTACACCTTTCATATATCATCAATATTTCCAGAGGTAAAGCAAGCTCGTTTATTTGCACACCTCACAGGACGAGTTTTTTGCTCGAAGTCAGTTGTTTAGTAATGACGCAACAATCGACCCCCTTAAGAAGTTATTTGATTTAATTTAATACACTTGACAAATGCTGCTGGTGAGGCAGCGAAAAAAGACTTTTGTCTTGGCCCCTTTAACCAACACAACTAACTTGACTCTACTTTCAGTCACTGGTCGGTGGAGTAGGCAGCAAACAAAATATCCTAGGTAGATGTACTCGGTAAATGTGTCACTTTGTTTGAAGGATATTTCCATTCACGGATTGCTTGCAGGGAAATGATATATCCTTCATTCGTTTACAAAATGGCGGTAACCCCCGGACTGTTCACGACAAAATGTCAGGACCGTAGATAAAGGAACCATTTTCTGTCAAGTGAGTGAGAGTAACATGTTTCAAGAAGAGACATTATGAAGGATCGATGGTGGGGTCAGTATCTACGTACTACTGTCGGACCTCGTCAATATCAAATTTGCTTGTAAAACAATGAAACAGAAATATGTTTACGCTTAAATTAAAGCGTTACTGGTGTTGATCAAAGAGCATTGCTGTTTTTTCGCCTATGAAAAAATCTCTGTATTATGAGTGATAGTATTACCATTTCAACACTTTTTAAAATATTCTGCATAAAGGAGGGTACCCATCAACCTTTCAAGGGAGACTTGATTACATCAGAAATAACTATATTTTAGTGGAATTTAAAACTAAAATAAGAAAAAATTGTACATAAAAGTTGTAAGAGGAAACTTATGACGTACTCGTTCGTCTCTAATAAACGGGGTGTGACGTTGATTAATTTTTGCACTTTTTCCATACACACCCCCGACCTTATTAGAACAACGACACGAGAGTGGTTCCAAAAGTGAATAATTTTGATACACGTGTCGTATCACTGATACTTGTATCATGCTGATAATCCGGTTCGTGACGATACGTGTTCAAGTTTTTTTAATGGAGATCTACCTTTAGTCTGTTTGCAGCATGTGTCTCGTAATTATAAACAATGGGCCCGATAGTAGTATTATAGTGTGGTCGAGTAGGCCATGAAGACCCCCCAAAACATGTGCGACTCGACGGAGACGGCGTCTATCTTGAAGTTTATACTAATTCAAGTCTGCGAGGGTCTTGGAGAAGGGTGAAATTGCAGAGCGATTAAAAATAACTTTTGTACTTTGCTATCTTGTTTTTGCAATTTGTTATCCCTGTTATCCCAGATTATATCGTTGTAGACACTCCTAACTAATTTAAACACATGAACAGCCCATTTCCCCATTTTTTGATAATTTCTGTCAATATTCCGCCGCGTCAAATATTGCCTCTTTCTATTGACCTTCGAACTTATTCTTCGTTAACTGTTGTGGTACGTCAATACAGAAACAGTCCCACTGTCAACGATCACAGATCTAAGTCGCAAAGCGTTACCTGCCCATGTGGCATCGACCAAACCAGGCTATAATACTGTTCCATCGCCCTATACAATAAGATATTGCTAGTTTTAAGGGAGCCAAAACCGAATAGCCAATTGAGATATTGGACATATGAAGATATTGAGCCCTCTTCAAAATGTAAGTAAGTCAAGGTATGCTTTTCTTTAGTGCTGAGGATGACGGTTTTGTAAGGATCCACCGCCTCTCCTGGCTTATGCCGAAGCTGCATTGCCTCTTATTCTATACGTGACCTGCAAACCATTATTACGAATGTGTAACTGTAACTTCTTATTCCTTTCCCTTCTGCAGATCCAAGTCATGCTTCGCAGCAACCATTCAATGCAACAACAATAAAAAATTCAACTTTTCTGCCTAAAGCTACTCAAGAATCAATTATTTTGCTGAGAAAAGTTTTTACAGTGTCTCTCTTTCGTTCTGTTACATCCTATTTTCTGTGGTGGACATTATTAGCTTCATTTTGCACATCTCTGTTTGGAGTTCTGTATTTGAAAGTTTTAACATAGAATGCTAATAATAGTAGAACGACCGACTAGAGTCTTCTGTCTCCAACTTCCATAAAAGTGTCATCAATATTTGCACAGCATATGGGTAAACAAACATGGCGTATCTTTCTGAAGGGTTTGACCCAGACTGAATTACGGATACGTACTATTCCTGTAACATACCATTAAACGTATAAACAAGAATAGAAGTAGACTGATAAATTTATGAATGTTGATGAGAGATCGATCGAATTTTACGTAATCATGACAGATGCGGACACCTTTCTCGTTATTATAGGGGAGTGGCGAGAGTCCATGCCCTCCATGACCAACTGTTGTAATAGTGTCACTCCAAGTGAGATTGTAGAAAAAGAAAAATAGATCCACGCGTAGTTTGTTTTGTAGCAGTTTGTTCAGTTCCGTTAACATCTTGAAATTTCAGGTAGTTATTCTTACGGGTTCCTGAGTGTGAGATAATTGTACTTGCAAAGTTGATAAATAAACTACTTTTAAAGATAGTTGGTAAATATGGACCCTCCCCCCCCCCCCCCCCCCATCCCGCATCCGACAAATCGTTCTTACTCCCATTGTGGCCCTCACCGTCCAAATATCCCACTTGGAATTGATATACAAGAATAGCAGATTTATCGACAAATTAGTTGAATGCTTCTGTACGGATTTTTATATTCAGCCACTTTAGCACCGTATGCCGTAAGTGTTTACAGTGGTTTGTACGACCGCCATGATTGCTCCATCGAATGTCTTGTTTCATTAAACCGACTTCTTGCAAGCTTACATAAACTGCCATGAGAAACGTGTAACAGAAGTAAATCTCGTTTACATCATAGTATTGTTCTGTACACAATATCCTTGCTTGCTGTAGCACAACCTTCCTCTTGCATAGATCCTTTAAGTTCTTCGTAGATCAGGTCTTGCAGAAAGCGATTGCGAGGTGGTAGCGTGACTATCGGATTTTCGCTAAAACAAAAGGTTTTGCGAGACAGTTTGCTAGAACGCAGCGAGTACGAAAATCGGCGAGTTTGTTGTGAATTGTGATATTTAGCTAGCTAGGGCTAAGCGAGAAAGGTAGCGAATTCGCAATGCTGGCGAAGCTTTTGTGCGCCAGGCCTGCGCAAGGTATAGGTCTTCGTGAAGCCGCTTTCCGATACTCATATTATAAGCACCTGTTTAGAGGTTCCGAAAATCAGAATGTCAACAGTCGGAAGTTTTCTTCTCAAAACCTCGATGGAATTATTTTTAATTATTTGACACCTTAGTATACGTAAAGAAATTAAAGCTTATCCAATACACTACAATTTTTGCTAGCCTGAAAGGTTTAAGAATCAGATGTTTGGATTATTATCAACTGAAACTGACTTGAAACAGCGTTATTTAGTACCTTTTCAGTATTTTGCTGTATTTAATCGTACTAGATCTGTTGCTAAATAGCTCCTTTTTATGCAGCAACCGTGCTCCAGTGTTACTTTGAGGGAGATACCATACGATTCTGCAACAACGGACAGCCAATGTGATTATGCAAAATTACAGAAGGTATGGGGTATCTAAGACTTTGATCTCTAAAAGAAGGCCGTCAACTCGCTCAGTAGATTTAGGACGGGCCTTCCTTCACCACAGCCAGGAAACACGATTTCATATGGGACACTTACCAATACATACTTCTATTCGTGATACTCCATATGTTTTGTATTATTGATATATATTGTTATGTGATTGTATCGTGTGTGAATAGGTGAGAATATGATAGCCTGAGAAATCTTGTTTCCATTTTACTTTCATTATAAGTTTGTATTATCTTAAGACAGATGTTATGGATAGTGTAAATATAAATCTGTAAAGTATCGTTGTCGAGATATTGCAAGACCCACAGTTGAAAAGTGTATGAATCCATTCATGTAAAGTCCCCTTGAATTCCACAGCTTAAGCTCTCCATTGGAATATTACGCATCAAATCCCAATTTCATCGCGGCAGCAATTATCGGAGGTAGATGTGTGCTTGTTTAAAGAGCATTTTGTTCCAAATGCATTTATCAAGTGAAGAAATGGCATGCTCCTCGAGACCGTAAAGAAGAATGGCTGACAATACCACCTTAGGAATGCAGAGTTTCTCTATTTTCGCTTTACAGTTTTGAGGTACTGGAAGATATTAGCTAAGCTTGATCTCCCATGTAAAAGAAAATCAAATGTGCAAAAGGAGTATGACAGTTTTGTAGAAATGTACGCTGGAAGCATAAAGATGCAAAGTAAAGGGGGGCAATTAGGCCAGACTCACCCACTATTAGAGGTGCGATTTCTCGTGTTTCGAAGAGGATCTTTTTACAATTTATATTTAAGTCAAAAACTGAAGTGGAAGTAAACGTAGGATGGCCTTTGACTCTACCAAGGTTAATTACACACCGTCGTTCGATACACCCCTCAGAGATAGTACTAAATTTTGGCTTCTACCAAGTTTAGGACCGCTGTAACTTGGATGCACTGCGAGTTTATTCTGAACTTTGAGGTCTTTTGCTGTTCTAACAGAAGGTAGGTCCGTAGATCTTAGTTAAGGCACCACTATGATCGTCTCTTTCCCTCTTGATATGTAAGATGACTATGCTCCACACTTGCCCATTAAAGATCCGCTACAGGTGTGAGCTATGGTGAACTTACACTACATATCCTCATGGAATTTACTTCTACGGTATTTAATAAGATCGTAGACACATTTAAAGTTAGGGAAAAAGTGAAATGGACATCAAGCCGATACTAGGGATATCAAAACCAATTCACCGTTCCGTCCCCTTTGAAAACGATAGCTAATTCAAGAAGTGAGACAAAACATTGGCAAAATCTGCCTGACAAAATGGCTTCAGTACGGAAAACATGGGTCACCATAAATTTTTGTATCTGCCCTTGTTCCATATAAGAACCGTATACGATTCAAACGAAGAAAGGGAATAAGACCTACTCCTTCACTTCTGCTTGAAAATTTAGTAAGGTAAGAATGAAGAAGCGTGAGTAGACCTCTTGTTAATGACATATAGTTCCAGACCCGCATATCATAAGCCTATATGGTAGATAACCACATATTTCTCGTACAATTTTGTTAACTGTAACTTATTGTCATATGTGCTTTTACTACCTTGGTTTTTAGTCGTCACACGACTAACTATTGGAAGCGGTGGATCATCTATCAAAACCGCCTTGAAGCAAACGGATCTTTTCGTCCATGCGCATTGGACTTGATATAAAAGGAAATATGTTCTAAATTAAACCTTGATCGTTTACAGAAACTAAACTAAATCACACAAGTATCGTGAAATAAAATGTGGGTGTGGCTAACAAGATAAATATAGAAGCTAGTACAACCATACCTTATCGCTTTGTGGAAAACGCAATTTGGGGCAATTTGGCGTTCATTTTAAGAGCATCCAAGGTAGTAAATCGTAGTCCATAAGGCCTCTCAGGAACTGTTTGACAGAGGCACAATAGGTACGCTTAATCGTAATTCCAGGATCAAAACAAACCACAATTCATACATTTGAAGTTGTGCCTCTCGGACTGCAAAGCTAGCAAAGTCTACGTTACGTGACAGACTGAACACCTTGTGGAGCATTAAACTGTAATCTCGGAAATAGATATTGATTCAAGTGATTAAGGCCTTGACGAAATGTTTTTATTACGATCAAGTGTTAAATTCTTGGCATCAAATGCACAACAAGTAGATGTTGTGGCCCTCGCGGAGATGCAGCGCTGAGAGACTCAAAATTTACATTTATCTCTTCTGCGGTCGTTTAAATCATGTTCACTACTAGCAAGAAGGAGGCATTTGGTTGCATAGGTGACTCTGTAGCCACGTACGAATTTCTTACCTAAGGTTTTTAAAATCAGTTTATCTTGCTTCATTGTCCGCTCCCCCGTACAATTCCTTTAACTTCTCTTCTCAAATTTCTGACTGTTGGAAATGCTCGTAAAATTCGCGCCAAAAATAATTTTGAGTCAAACGATTGGTCCATAGCAATCAACTGACACTTTGGGAACGGTCATTTAGAGATCTCTTAAGTTTCATACTCAGGACTCCACACTTCATGCTTCCATAAAAAATCATCTATTTCCATGACACCTATGGCAGAGCTTTCGAATCAAGTGCCCTGGCATCACTTGGGGATACGATATGGCATTCCTTAGGAAGGCAATATAGCTTCTCGGCCTTTTATCTAGGAATGGGTGTGGTATCTCTTCTCATTAATGTTATATTTCCCTCCATGATCCGTAAGAGGTGGCCCTTCTAGGCCGTTGAGCCTACCTCATAGCTTGCTTCTCTGCCCGGTAGCATAATATGAAGGGCGTTGCCCTTAGACGTTTCAGCCGCTCTTTATTTATTAGTTATCTTTGTTGATGATTTTACTGTTTACTAAGGGGTAGTCTTAAAGTCGCGCCCACTGCTTATCAGGTGTCTTTGACCGAGAGCTCGCGACATAGCTATTCTCGTTTCGATTTAGAACTCAATTCCTTTCATGTGGATTAATTTCAGAATTGCCCCGCAAAACAAAGACGTAGCGCTGCCTATAATTCAGAAGCAACCGCTTGTACCTGTTCTAGAACAGTCTAGTTCTACAAAGTGCCTGAGTGACATTGCTTAAGTATGTCTAGAACTTTTGAATACCGAGTTGTCTGTTTCCTGTTTGAAGTTGATCACGAGCGGACGAAATGCAGAATTAATGGATTCTTTAAACTAATATGTTAACAGATATGTAATTGAAATATGCAGCCTCGCATCTGAAAATAATTGCTATTTAATTGAGTTGCAATGTTAGGAAGGGTTACGGACAATGAGCTTGCTAAACTGCTGGTTTCCAAATCTTAATTAGCAGTTTTCGTTATTTAGGCGGTTCATACAGGGTTCTTAGCGTTGAGGTATGTTCCTTTTGGGGAGATATTTCACCCCTTTTTTGTAATTTCCAAAAATAATGTGGAAGCAAACCTCTGTTATTGTTTTCAATGTTGTCCGTTCTACATATTCACTTTTAACAGATAAGAAAGCATTGACACACTTTTCCTGCGATAGCTCTCCCTTCATTTCATGATTACTTAAATTTTATCATACACTATACCTTCGTAAATTATCACTGACTTCTTACTCCTTGTTGCCACTATCTGGACCTTGCAAACCCGCTGCTAAAACCTAGATTTTAGGATTTAACTGAAGACTAAAGCTTAAAATTCCTTATTCAATCGCAAACCAGCCTACTTGCAGACTCTCCTTACCCTTGGTGATTTTACCACGAGTGCTATCCTCAATTTTCGAATTTTCTCTCGTCCGTGAAAATATTCAGTATTGTATCTTATTTAGAAAATTCATGAACCTTTCCTTCTAAGATAACTTATCGGTGACTAAAAGACGCTTATGAATTATCTATAAAAGTATAGCAACGACAATTTCAACTGGTAAGTCAGTTTCTCATTGACTTTTTCATTAAAACAATTCCATCATAATGTAGCAGTAACTGCTGCATGGTTGTCACTTGCCTACTCTACTGGAGGCAGTTAAAAATTGCACAAAAGTAACTTCACCACACACTTGAAGCTGGTAAGTACATGAGTCCCTCAAACAATTGTAAAGTGAAGGATATGACGATACACCTGAACGTCATTCAGATTTGAAATATGCTTTCAATGGCTCACCCTGATGATTGCTACTACAAACTATTACAAATCTTATGATAAAACCATTCGGATCCATTGGATCAACGTTGCTTAAGAGACACATTTTAAAGAGCATTGTCTAACAAGAACTCAAACGTGGAAAAATAGCCCTACTCTCTGCGGTAGCACTTTCTAACATAAGAAGTCAAACTCCCTTATTTCTGATTTCTGGATCTTAAAATAACAAACTTACAAAAATGAATGAATCTTTTAAGGATTCTTCAATTTACTTTGGTTATGTAGAGGAGATGGCTTTAGTGGCCGTAGGGCAACATTTTTTTGAGGATCTAATAGTAAAAATTCGAAAAGTACGAAAGAACTGTTATTATTTTTATGGTCAACATATAAAGAAAGACATGATTGACGTCATTTTGAGAAACTAGGGAGCTCTAAGGTGGTTATTAATAGGACAAATGTTAAGACGTGGCTCTACTGGGTTGATTTTATGAAGCACAATTGAAGGCACAAGCATCGAGAAATATAGCGTCTGGATAGGCATGACGTGCAGTAAAGGACAGACGACGGAAATGAAATCTTAGCAGCATTTGCCGCATGGAAAAGAGATCTCAGTTGCCTCGTTTCCCACGTGTTCAATTTTCCACAACAACAAAAATACAGCGGTGAGGTGAAACGAGAAGCTAGCATGGGCTGAAGTAGTTGCTATCCCCCGAGCAATAGATCTTAGCATTGTAGAAATGGAAAAGCTTATAGCAGCAAAAGAAAACGCTAAAGGTTCCATAGGAAGTTGGAATATCAAGGAGAAGATTCACAGTGTGCAGCAGGATCTTTCAGTAAGGTTGGTGTTACCTTTCAGATATCATCGTACTTTGAATAGGCCTAGTGATCATGGGTGCAGCTGCTTGCGCTCCAATTCACTGGTAAATATTGCTGTTTCTCTCGCAAGGAGCTATTTTAGTGCGTTTTGATTGAATGAACATAGGGTGAGCCCGTTTTTGTGGCAAAATGTGGACTGAATCAAGCTTTTCTGTAAAAAATAGAACAAGATTTGATGACGGGTACGGGTCCTTCCATATCCCATATTATATATACATCGAGCACTAGAGGATTTATTTATCATCCAACAACTACTTTTGCTTATCATGTTAGTATTTTAGGGAAATTTTACAGGTTTGAGAATCACCCTGTTTAATGGACTGATCTTAGGTAGCTTTAAGATAGAATTAAACGTAATTATTGAAACACATGATGACACCATGCATAGCACGTCTGCATTGTTTATGGTACGAGCCTGAAATAAACCTAATATATTTACTCGGCAAGAGCGGATCCTATTACATCTCTATACACACCATTAATTCAAAGAAACAGTATATATGAATAAATATGGTATGAAATTATAGGAATCAGTAGACTGAAAGCAACACATGAGACATTATTGTTACTAACAGAAATTTATTATCTCTAACAAAACGAAACTAAGACAGGCAGCCTTTATTTTGTATCATATAAAACACATGCACTAATTTCTTGATACCATCTTGTGAAGAAGTATTTGTTCTTTGAAGCTCAAGGTCCATTTTAAGCACCTGTGCATGAGTACTACACATACATACACGTGTACATATTAACGTTACTGACCAGTGCATATGTCATATGTGTAATTAAAAGGCTTTTTTCACATTGATTTACTTAACAGTTTGAAGTCTATATCCGAGAAAGCTAAAAGGGAAGCAAAGACAGTCAATAAAAAGGCCAGGTATTTTTTCAGTTTCTCTGTATTATTTTTGCAGACATTAACTTCTAGTGAGTTGCAAAATTAGAATCTTTTGGCATTCTGTACACAGGAATTGGTACTGAATATTTTTTGTTTAGGCAAGGTAAACCACATGCTTTTAAGAACTATTCTTAATCCTGGAAGAAAAGAAGTTAGATAGGGTCCAGATAGTAGCAGATATATAGATGTTTGGGGCATTACGGACAATGACCCCTTTTCAATGGCTGGAGTTTTTATTCAATAAATGAATAAAGTATGAGTTGTTGCTAACAGAAATTGCTAAGGATAAGATGGATGCTCAGAGTAAGATAAACAATGGGAGGATCAAGAAATTGTGAACTGATGGGGAAATAATGACAAGGAACAACAGGCAGGGACCCATGTGATGTGTGTGGAAGGGTTGCACAAGTCAGTTTGATCTTGTACAGCCATTCAGGCCTCTTCTGTGTAGAAGATAGAGAAAAGAGCAGGATTTTGCTTTTCAAGATATATTAAAAAGTAGAACAAGTAAAACTTTTGCTCAAAATAATGAAGCCACATGAACAGAGACCACTCACTGTTTATCCTGGCTCTTCACATGAGAGACGTCAAAGACCTTGAGGAAATTATCAATTCTGATGTCAACAAGAATGAGATAGGAGGGGGACATGAATAGACTGGCAACCAAGAAGCATCATATCCACTATTCCCTTCTTGTGAAAAGAATGCAAGGATACCATTTTAGTAATATTTTATTGTGAACATCCAAAATTTGCTTTGTCAGTACTTGACTCATTTAGCCCATGTATACAAATGAGGGAAATTGCACTGAAGCTATCAAATTTGTTTTCGCAGACCTTCTCTCGTGATTGCAGTGCTGATGCCCTCTTGTTCACCAATGTTCTTGGGTAATAGGAAGATGGTCTTTCTATTATTGCCCCATCAAAATGCTTTTGCTCCTTGTCTTTTAAGTTAAACAAATTTGTAGCTAATATGACTCAATTGTCGTAATTAGAAGAATCCCTTTGATGAAAATGAGTTGCATGCACAATTGCCGATGTAAGGTCAAGTATGTAGTATCTGTTCACTATGTCTGTACTAGCATCCATAATTATTATTAGGAGGCAGATCTACTTGGTAGCTGAACCTACCTAGGATCTTGCATCAGCATCTGACATTATTATTAGAGAATCTTAGGGATATTCTATGGGTTTGTGAAAGTTTTCTAGCTTTTACTTGTTGCCTTGTTGGTATGGTGTGTTATGATTGTTAGGGGGTGTAAGGGGTGTTAAAACTACCCCCTAATTTTATAATGGGCCTTACATTTCACAATCCGCCATGAAGTATTGGTAGTTGTTTAAAGGATTGACAGGATGGCCATGGCAAGGGCCCAGTGCTCTGGTGCTCAGGAAATGGCCTATACATGTAGCCCAAATAGCTACCCAGTTTGTCTTTTGGAAGCATGCAGAAGATTGGAGAATAGACTTACTTTAGGGGAACAGTGCTTCCAAAGCTTCTATTGCATGGTCATGCATCAGGATCACATTGCGTTGAATGGTGAAGTAGGGGCCTTCATTAAGTTAGTCCAGAGTCTTGAAACCTAAATAGCTATAATGTGAAGTTTAATGGGAAGCTTTAGTCATGATCATTACGGTAATGTAGTAAAAATTGCATCCTAGGTCATAGTGATCAAGCCTTCATATATTCCACATTTGTCACTAAAAGGACAGTGACTTCTAGTGAAAGAAATCTTATTAATATAGTCAGATAGTACAAAAGACAGAATTGACAGAATTTGTCCAGACTTTAATTGCAATAAGATGCCAGTAATATTAAATCAAGGAAATTATTAGGTATTGGTTGATAAAATACTGCAGAGAATATAGTTCTCAACATAAGATATATTATTCTATAATTTCAAGACATCGTGTCTGCAATGTGGTCTAACAAATCTAGTTCAACAAGATACATAAGTGAAGAACACAAAGATGTAACGCATGTGCATTACAATCACAAAACAATACTGCGTAAACATCATACATTCTAACATTGGTATCAACATTCCGGATATTATTAATTTATACTTAAGACTTCTGAAATGTTGAGG
Organism: Alatinidae sp. Z8VKAUB7J3; assembly: GCA_010016025.2. NCBI lineage: Eukaryota > Metazoa > Cnidaria > Cubozoa > Carybdeida > Alatinidae > Alatinidae sp. Z8VKAUB7J3. The sequence continues at coordinate 1,913 of JAAAKM020001364.1, read as the reverse complement.
TGTAGTGCATGGTTATATATAGTTACTGACCCAAGGTAAAAGATTTTGTGCTCTTCATAATTTCACATGTGATTCATTTGTGATTATGGTATTGTGGAAGATAGTGAATAACTCCATTATTATTTAGTAGAGTTTTCCTTTTTTACCTTACAAACCTTTTATAGGAAAGCATTGGCAGTTGAAGATGTTCATCAAGTGAGGTATGGCAGTTCATAATGGTCAAGCTCTAAATTCTATGAACATTTACTAAAATTGGAGGAAATATTTTCACTATGCTCAGTTTCACGCCACAGTGTATTTCCTGAATAAAAGATGGCATTTCTGTTAATGAATAAAGTAGTATATAATCATTAAGAATAACACTTGAGCACGAGAGTGAGATATAAAATTTTGTATTTTGAGTTTCAGTTGAAGAGTCTAAACTCTTGCAATTTGAAGACTTCTCACAAGATAATGTTTAGGAATATATTTATTGAGGAATATTGATAGTCTAGGATTTCTACATAAAACAATTTTATTCTGAAGATAAAATTGCTTTCACTCTTTATTCCCTTTCTTGTCCTGTTTTGGTTACACTGCCTAATGCATCAAGCATAGATGTTACCAATTTTGGGCACCTATGTAGAGATTTAGTTGTCAATGCTCTATGTCCATTATTACTTTACGGAGAAGGGAGTTTTGGAGCCGAGTGGCTAACTATGACTATGAATAGAAAACAATCATTATAATGTATAGTCCACAACATGGAGTCACTGCTACCTCTAGCCATTGTACTAATTAAGGTCTTAAATATTTAACAATTATTAATTTCCATTCCTCATCTCATCATCCAACTACACTATGGTAGTAATCATCTACATATATTTAATGCTATGTTTACATTGTACTACCAGTAGCAAAGCATATAAATATATTTTATCATACTTTTAATTATATATAATGATAGAACTAGAATTTACAAGTAAAAGGAGATAATTGTATAAAATAATGTCTTTAAACGTAATTAATAAAAATTTATTGATAAAATTGCAGCAGAATGAAAGCAATTAAAGGGCATAGGAGGAGAGATTGTTAATGCCTTTTCATATGATGTGAATTTTTCTGTTTTTATTTTAGAGATGATCAAGTATTTGACTGTAATTTAGATGTTGGCTATGATCTTTACAAAAGGTAAGTGCGTCTCTAACGATTGTTCAATTTTTGTTTCTGAAGACTTATTTTGCCAATAGTTGTGTTAACTAGTGATTTCAGGAGTAACTGTAATCAAGAAACAAACTGTTATTCCTAGGCCTTCTCTATTTTAGTTAGACCAAATACCTTGCATGCAAAAGAATTGTATGGAAGGCTATATATAGCCCATGTTTGCCTTTATCCATTTCTTTCTATTTAGCTGAACAATAAACATTTTGTAGACATTAAATCTTGTCCCCTTAATTGTTCATTTGAGAATTATTATCATATTTTGGACATCAAAATTCAGCAGTCTTTTCAGATTGAAGAATTAGCATTTCATTTTTGAGCTAGGTTGTTTAAGGTACTTCATCACACATATATATATATATATTTAGCTTAGTGGGATCTCTTTCTCCTTTTGGGTATTTGAGGAGATTTACAGGTACCATTAAAAATTACTTGGAAGTTTTGGGTGCAAGTCCTTCTTGTTATGCTGGAAAAGTGCATTGAATTATTGCAAAATATACTTTCATGGCTGCTATTTTCACTTCAATGATGTATATAGAAAAGAGCTAAATCATTAGTCATCAACAAAAATACAACATCACAAATGCCTGCATCATTTTCTGTTTGTCAAAGTTTAGATGACCACGAAACTGAACCTTGTTCAACACCCATAAGTGAAGCATCCATTGTCTGATAAATTGTGCTCATTTAAGAATAGGAGGGGGTGGGGGTAG
>JAAAKM020001362.1:0-14765 GCA_010016025.2 Alatinidae sp. Z8VKAUB7J3 | reverse complement strand
GAATCCGGTCAGCGCCGTTTAATTGCAAGCTATTGTGGTAATGCTCCACTCTTTGAGAATTATATATATATATATAACATAAAACAGATTGGCTTTCATATCTGCCTGCTATGCATTCTAGCTACTTTTGTAAAACATTTGATATTCGGCTATTCATCAATAAACAGAAAGTAGTAGAGTTTAATCAATACTTACAAGTGTGGTGAATCTTATTGCATTGTAATTTAAACAGGAAGGTGAAGCAGCCATTATAACTTTCTTTCAAGTAAGATGTTGTTTGCAGGGACAATTCGTTACAATATTGTCAAATATGCCCACTTTTCAGATACAGACTTTTCAGATACTGACTTTTCAGCCCACTTTAAGATTTTATTATTTGATAACAAAAGATCAATATACCCCTTATGTAAACTGCCCTGTTTAGATAAAGCAAACAAATATGTTGTATCCTGAATGACCATCATAATCTAGGTGAAAAGTATGTATGTGGTTAATGTTTGGGTTTTCAAACCAATGGGTTGTGGGTTGATCCCCATAGCTCCCTTGATGAAAAAAGGAAGCTATTGTGGTAATGCTCCACTTGTGATCAATAGATTAAAAATGCTATGTGTCTGCTGAGTATCTATATACTTCTGGTATTGATAAAGGCTTAAAGCTGAAACACAATAAATGATAATAATTACTGAATATCCTCCTGCCCACTGAGTGGAGAAGAAAACATGACAAGTTGGTCTTGAATATTTTTCACCTTAATTATTGGACTTAATGGTCCAATGACTAAGGTTTGGGTTTTCAAATGAATGAGTCATGGTATTGAGTCCCCTCAGCTCCCTTTATGAAAAAAGCAAACCATTATGGTAATGACCCACACATGATGAATATCTTAAATTGCCATGTGTCTGCTGAGTGTTTCTGTACTTCGGGTACTGATAAAGGCTTAAAGCTGAAACAAAATAAATAATGATAATAATTAAGGTGCAGCTATGGCTAGTCGGGTATCTGCTGTTGTGGCCAACCTGTACATGAAAGACTTAAAGGAATAACCCATTAGATCATTGCCATGCTCACTGACCATGTGGATGACACTTTTGTTATTCTTGATGTGGTGTAACTGGTGTGTTTTTGCAACACCTGAACACTCAGCATTCCTCCATCAAATTTACAATAAAAACCAAAATGGAGAACAGGATCACTTTCCTGAGCACAACCATCTTCTGTGATTCTCATGGCCACCTAACCACAAGCATCTAAAGGATGCCAGAGCACACAGATCAGTACCTAGCATATGACTCTCATTAGCAGCAATATGTGAAATGTGGTGCCATCAAGTACCTGTATGACCATGCCCAACATCTCATATCCACACTTGCCAGGACATCAGAGGAGAAGAAACATCTGTCTTCTATTTTATGCTCAAATGGCTAGCCCTCATCCTTCATACACAAGGTAACAAAGACAAGAAAGACATCCTCCCCAACAGAATCTACATCCAAGTTCAAATCTACAGCAGTCTTGCCAATATATCAAGGGAGTATCCAAGTGCATCTGCCAATGTTTAGAGAAGGAGGGAGTTTGTGCTGTGTTCAAATCTGAGACAATGCTCAGATTACAACCAGTGCAGCCAATGTACCTGGCAGATCCAGACCTGACAGTGACAATATTGTGAGACAAATAATGATCTGTATTGTTACTGTACATCACCACAATGAGCAATCCTTTCAATAACATGAGATCAGAGGTTGCTGAAATTGAGTTGACAGCTCTGTTATATTTACTTCACAGGAACTGTAATAGATTATGATGTAATGACCTTCAGCTAACCAGTATGTAATACTAGAACGGGTGTTGTATCAGGGTCAGTATTTGATGTTAATGAAAACAGACTGGCGACAGATCTGCTACAATGACACATAGCACACACTGAAGTTTGATCTCTTTAATAAAGCATGTAACTTCTACTGGATTAGAGAAGCAAGAATTTAAAAATGACTTCAAAGCTTGGCAAAGGTGTTAGGCAAGATTGCAGTTTGCAGTAACTAGTATGCCCTCAGAAACTGAACTGTGAACTCAATTAATGGAAAAGTCAAGCACTTTTTCTACTTCATAGAATTTGTTCAAGGAAAGACAAGGAAACCAGTGCTATGAAAGGTCTGTGTTTGTAGGAAAATGTCAGATTTCGTTTCCTTCTTCATTCCACCATGCCTGTTATTATTGATTATGATAGCCAAACCTCTAACAATAATGTAGCAAAGGATGCAAATTAAAGAAATAGTTCCTATTTTTCATCTCACTTATCTCAAAGTCCTGGCTTTGCAATTTATGTTTAACATGCGTAGACATGTTTTTCTGAAGTAGCAGAAGTTTTATTAATTGAGTTGAATAGATTATTTGTGAGCTAGTTTAGTTTAACTACCAATAATAGGGTTGCTACTTCATAGAAAGTGTGTAAAAAATTAACAAACCAATTAGATATAACATTTTGGCGTTATTGCTATTTAAAATATGGCAATTAGTGCCTTGATATTTATGATGCAGAGAGGTGCTAGCAAACATACAAATATGTACTTGTACTTCGCTCATATTTTGTAGAAAATATTGAGCTCACTGTAAAAAGTACGTAAGTAAGCATACACGCTCAACTTTCAAAACTGAATACACGTGTAATATGTACTGTAGAAAATAGAATATCTTTTCTCCTTCCCACAAGTTTTTGTGATTAGGTAGACCAATGATTTTTCAGCCTGATTTTATTGAAAATCCAAGACAATTATCCCCGAAGCCATAAGCTTCCCATTTTGTATTTATAACAAATTTTGTACTTTCATAGATCTATCAGTCAAGCTTGTTGCAGAAAAATTTTAAGGATGTAGGAGATTCAGTATTGAAAGTGACCTTTGATCCTGTGGGGAACATGTACCAATTTCATTATGTAGGGCGGAATCCAGATGGTCAAAGGTAAGCTCCTATAATGATATTTTGAACATTTTATTAATCTTAATATCAGATGTGGGTTGCCTCGCTCTGGATTTATTGAAGTATATAATACAAGGGACATGAAATAGTACTAGTAACAGTGTGCGTTTAGCACTTCTGCCCAAGTAACAGTCTACAGTCTTATGCCTTTCATTTCCATTAGAAGCATGTATGTAATGACATGGGATTCAATTTGATTTTCAGTTGAAGCTAAAATGCTTATAGCTCTACTAAAAATCCGTTTTATAAATGCAAGTTGAGAAAAGAGAAAAGGAAAAGGAAAAGGAAATATATGGCGATAAGTAGGAAAAGAGTACCTGTCCTTGCAGTTGTTTTGATCTATTTTGTAGCTTCCACAGGTTGTATGCATCTTTCCCTAATATAGATATTAATCTCTTCTGTAAGCACTTGGACTTTTATCATCATGTCAAGTTATCTGAGAGTGATTTTTCGAGGATTTCGGTAAATTAATGCCGCCCGAAAAATTAGAAAATTTGCTGTCTAGGAAACAAATCCATGCGAAGATTCTGAGCGATAACAAACAACATTACGAATTGGTATTACGTATCGTTTTCGAGCAGATACAAAAACATGGGGTCGAAAGATATGCCACCACATGACCTGGGTACAGAAATTAATAGGAACTACGTTCCTGTCGTATATTCTAACTATGGAGAGTAGTACTCAGAAATGAACATTCTAATATTAGCAGCCAAGAGAAAGAAAACTCGGAGTAGGAATACGAATAGGAAACGAGTGACAGAAATGATTTTGACGTAATTGAGTAACAAATAAAAGATGCTGATAAAAAAGCGGCATGTGTCGTTTTCGTCAGCCCACGATGTTGTACAGTCTTCAGACATGTGCGAAATTACATTCGTGCGAAGATTCATCTGTTTAAGTAGAAGTTTTTTGTTTTGTGTAGATACAGACCTATAAAATACGACTATATGAATCCGTGTTTGAATGGTTACAGATATCATAGTAGTTGCTAGAGTCATCACACTTTAATGATCAGCACCAGAGCTAAAACTTTTGGATATCTTGGAAGGAACAATTATTCATTCCTGTTAAGGATTATTGTCTTTAAAACAATGCGACATTGTATTGCGTCATTATATAAATTGATTGTCACGAAGGTTATTGAGTCAGATTATAGATTACAGAATAGAGATTGGAGTCGGAATAGATTGAGAAGGATATAATTTACTCTTGAGTTATTTCTTGCGAACATGTTCTTATTCTAAGGTATATTATCGAATCGAGTCTATTCCCAACAATTCCTTTTGCACAGGTTTATACAATTTTTTGTTGTGTTATTTTTTAAACTAATTTATGCAGGTCAACGGTTATTAACCTACAATGTAAGGAAGACGCCACAAAGTCTTCTGTCAGCCCATTTCAAGAAGCTCCATTGAGGGTTTATGTAAGTATTTATGAAAACATCCCACTACCTTAGCAAACTATCGAAAATATGACCGTAATACTGTAAGGTTTTTGAAGGTCATGTTCATGTACACTTTAAGCAAAGAAGGGCTACAAAAGTGACAGAAGGAATACCTTACGTTTATCTAAATTCGCGCAGTACTGTTTTTCGTGCGGACTTGAAATTTTGCGTTTAAATTCGCGCACCCTAATTGGATATATTCGCGCGGACGTAGATTCGCGCACTTTATATGTAGTAAGAACAAAGAGCAAAATCAATCAAACGAGTTGATTACCCACTGTAGTGCTAATATCTTGTCAAAAATAAGAACTATTTATCAACATAAAGTTCACTCGAGTTCAATTTGTAACATACACAGACCCTCTCTTGTTGCAAGGCCACGTCGATTGCCAAAAAAGCAGTAATTCCTGCTCGATCCCAGCCGTGGAACGATGTCACCCATTTTGCATGGAGAGGCTTTAAGATGGTGAACTTGCTATCTATACGAACATTAATAGTCCCTTGTGAAAACCTGTTGAGTTCAAGGATGAGAAAATATTTTGCTATTTCTTAGAAGAATATCAAAAATGTATTTTTGATTTTGGACCTTTTTTGCACGGACAAATATCCGCGTACTGCTTAAAGTCGCGTACTGCTTAAAGTCGCGCACCTAGGGGCTCGCGAAAATAGTGCTGCGCGAATTTAAAATAGCTACAGTATAGTTATGACTGGAAGGCAACGTACAAAAGTCAAGTAAACCACAACAATAAACTAATTTTGAACTCTTTAATAAATTTAAATTAGTTTTATTGATGTTAAGACTCTTTAATAACGGAGAAAAATTCTGCTGTGTGAAATAGAGCCACATCAGTGATAAGGAAGTTGTTTGTTTAATATTTTTTAGGAATTCGCAAGTGCGGAATAGTTTTGGAGTTCATACATATTTTGTTCCTCTTAATTGTAAGCGTGATTAGGGGCCAGGTTTCGACTTTTCCAACCAGCGAAAGTTAAGTCTTCGTAGCCTTACCGTAGTACAGGCAAAATGAGAAGAGCATTTGCTGCGAAAATGACCTCGCGGCGTGCTATATTACACCACAAAGAATCCCGAAATTAAAGAGATTTTTGCCAAACAATTAAAAACTGAAGCTACTTTTTGGTCCTATAATGTCAACCATTAATATTTTTTTGATAAAGAAATGCATGCACACGGTAGATGTGTCTCCGACGGTTGCCTCACAAAAGCTTTCATCGTAGGTCAGTTTTGTCAAGTGGCCCGAATGGAGTCAACAAATTTCATACCGAGCGAAACTTCTAATCACATGATCCTAACATGCAATCGTAACCAAAACTTAAAGTAGGGGTTTCATACACACACACTCCCCTCCCCTTTACGAGAGATTTATTTCACTACCGTCTGATGCACGCCTCTATTGGAAGCACTCCCTTTATAGACGTACAACCTAGTTGTACAATTTGGCAATATTAAGTAACTAACTGGTAATTGTATTTTGTGGAACATTTTAGGCTATCGATGGTAACATTCCGCTTGCTAGGCTCTGCTGTACTAAATAGGTCACTAAAAGTGTTATTTGACTTCTTTTCTTTTGTACCTCAGACCACCACACTGACATCTAAGTGTGCTTGCCCTGGCAAATGCAACTTCGATCCAAATTACAACAAAAGAGTCAAGGCAAAAAGTAAGCTCAGCACTGGGTCAATCATGTGCATCGTGTACGTAACTACCCTTTTTGAGTTTTCTTTCATTGTACCATCGTTGTTATTGTAGGATCGTAGATTATGGACCGGGGGTGCTCTAGGAAAGTAAACTCTTTGCTTGATAAAGCACCTGTATGCCATCCTTTTCCCTAGTGAGCTGCGCGTCAATAAATGCTACATCAAACTATATTGGGGAAAGACCCTGAGTTCTTAACCTTGTGCTGTTTAATAGGGTTCATGTGAACCCCTAAGGGGCTCGATAAGGTGTTAGCCGTTGCCAGTGAAGTGTGAGACAATATGTTCTGTACATCGTTAAGTATCTTGAATAAATGCTTTGATAAGAGAAGCTGTATGGGATTCCACAAACTTAAAGCATTGTTAATCATCGATCGCGTGATCCTGATTTCGGAGTTTGTTTCCTTGGCTAAGACTTGAATAACTTTAATAGGCGCAACGTTAATTTAGATAAACATCTGGCATCATATCAAGGCACCAAAGGAAATTAGAATGATAATTTGAAGTGAAAGCGTGGGTCGTTTGAGATAAGGTGCTCATGGACCAATTTAGGGCGTGTAATGTATAGACCAAGTTTATAAATCGCGAAGTACTGGCTGAAATGTTTCTCGAAAAGAGAATTATTGCAAAGGTCCCTTATCACCTTTTTCTTTTAAAGTGTTAACTTCAATCTGCCGAACCACAGCTTGCAAAATGTAGAACTCGTAGCTCTGTTATTGCAAAAAAATCCTGTTTAATTTCTAAATGGGGTAGACAGTGTGCCGAGGATAATTTATCCACGTAGAACGGGTTGGGAATGAAACGGCACGACATAATTCATGATCACATTCTGAGTTCATTCTAACACAATCTTATGCGACTTACAATGGTAGATTGCAGGTTAGGGTCTCTCTGTAACTTGAGTATCAAATGTGAAATTATGTAGTCTGAAATGATGGAAATATGAGAAAAATGTATTCAAGCATAGGGAAAATTCAATTAGACTCTACTTGGATACTATCAATAGGGAAATTTCTTAAAAATATAAAGCCTAATTTACGCACACCATAACGTTTCACAAGTTTTGTTAGAACAGTTTTTATTAGCTAAAAATTTTGCTCTAATAAGATAAATTTTTCAGCAAAAATAAACAATAAAGACATTTTTTTCGATTATTATAAAAGCGTATTTCGAATTTTACCAACTTTTCAAATTTGGTATGTAAATTACACTTATACCTCAAATGCATGACTTGTTAAAGATGAACACCCTATCCGAAATCAATCAATGGAGGAACAAGGAAGAATTGTGCCACGTTTTATACTTGTAGCAAATAGTTAACAGTTGGCTCTATTTTTGTCACGATGTTATTACACCCTTATTACTTCATAAGTGACCAAGAGCCGAGACTTTATTGTGAAGCTGCACAATTGTTGGTTCATGCACGGTTTATTAAGTTAGACTAACAATTGAAATTCGGTTTTCCTCCTGCAGGTTATTAGTACTTGTTATAGTGTATGTAACTGCTGGGATACTTGTTAATAAGTATATGAGACATCTGGAAGGAACAGAGGCTATACCTAACAAATCATTTTGGATGGATTTACCTAGCATGATAAAAGTAAGTTTCCTTGCAATACTCATCTACTCACATTACGTGAAAAAAACCTTGAAACTGCTACGCACAGGCTTGATTTACATTTGAAGGGGCACATTTAAGCTTTCAGACGATACTTCAATTCCATTAACGCTTGCCAGACCATTTCAGAATTTGACCAACAACTTGAAAAGGTCTTTGGACACCCCTATAGTCTTTGCCAACGTGCTCTGGGCAGCTTTCACTAGTTTTCACTACAGAGTTTACTTTCTGCTCCACCCCTTCGGAATTCATAGTTCTGCTCTCAGGATGTCTTCATCTAACTAAACTCACCCCCTTCTAACACGTACGCAATATTTCTATTTCCATCCATTGTTTATGTTGAGGTTCTTAACCCAGAGTATTATGTGTTTACAGTAGTTTATCAGAGGATGGTGGCAGAACGCAGTAAAAATCCCTAACGATTTGTGGGGCATTTGTTTTTATCTTTCGAAATTTTTACCCCTTGGCTTGTCCATTGTAGCAATAATGGTAATGTTCAGCATCGCAGCTTCCTAAATTTCGATGTTAATTTAAGTTTAGATATTTTTCAGTTATCATTAAGTACTGTAAGGATGTCATGTCATCTTTATTGTGGTCCATGATGAAAGTTGCATCAGTATATGTTGTCCAGTCCCAACCGTTGTCTAGTATATGTTGCCCAATGTCTAGACCTGTAGCAAAAGCTTGTGAAGTTAATGCAGTATAAAGTTCTGCAGTTGCACGTCATAAACGTAAACCATCCTCATGGTAAGGGAGAAATTGTAAGGCATTTTATCCAAATGCAGGTGATTCGATGAACACATAGTTTAAAAACTAGAGTGCCTAGATTGTACAAAGGATCAGAAGCAACTAACCGTAGGACAGTAAATAAATCACCCTCCGTAAATGATTGTGTATCGGTGTTGGGTCCGGCTAGTGACATTTTGTTTTTCTTCAGTGTCTGCTTAAAACGTATAACGTAAGAAGGAATCAAAGGTGGAGATAGTATTCTTTAACATGGTGTATCGAAATACGCTATCTGAGACTTTCTATCTTCTTGCAAAGTAAAATTTAAGATTTAAGTATTTGTAACGAGTAACAGAGATTACGCTTACCGAAGAAAAAATGAACACAAAATCAAGGTAAAAAACTAGCTGGGAAAAACATGCTTTGTGAAAACGTCATAGAGAGAGAAAATGGGTGGAAAGTGGTTCGTTCCCCTCACGCTAGTAGTAAACGTTTGAAACCATTCACCAGAATATCAAACTATTGGCGTGCGATTATTCACTGAAGAAATGCCCTTTTAAGAGTATGACAGAACATTGTGCTTCTTCTGATGGTCTGCTATATGATTTCATGTAATGGAGTGTCACCAACCCTAATACTAGCAGTTAGTCAGCCGCGGGTTCTTTACTTTTGGTGACTAGCATGCCATCTCAAATTCATGACGAACGCCATCTCAAATTCATCTTCCAAATATTAGCACTCCAACCCTCAACCGCAGGTTTTAAAATACAACAAATAGTACCTGTGTATTTTCGTAAAATACGGATCGGACTATTGTTCACTATGTGACAGGAGCTTATTTTGGTATGTTTTAGGAGGAGCACAGTGAACTCGAGTTCCACACTCTTTCAAAAGGATTCTTATACGATACAGTTTCGCAAGGGAGCAACACAGTTTGAAATTTAAGAGGATGGAACCTGATAAAACTAAAATAAAATCAGAGGTGGCAGATAATATTGTTTATTTATTTTATACTGACACTGAACTTAACCTGGAAGGTATCGAGAGTATGGGAATATGTAGAATAGGGCACGTTTACCGAGGGGATGATGGAGCTTTGGCTGGGATGCGAACCCATGACAGCTGGTTCATGAGTCCAATGCCCTACCCATTCTGCCGCGGTGACTGCAGATCTGCTGTTGTTATAGGCCAAAGACACAAACTTTGCTTTTGCTTATAAAGGTGGTATTTTGAGTAGCAAGTTACAAAGCCTATGCCTTTGAAGGTTATTACAGAAGTATCTGTTTTCGTTGTTGTTCATTTTATTCCTCTCCTTGTTTTATTCTGGTAGGATGGATGCCTCTTTACCTATCAAAAAATCACCAAAAAGGGCCAAAGCTATGAGCCGATACTGTAACATTGTTAATAATTAGGTAAGACCATACTACTCTGCCTCGTAATATCGTTCGTTTTCATTTTTTGCAATAAGTGGTTAATGTTTAAATGTTATAAGTTCTCCTATCGACATTTTAACGCATAGGCTTAGAATATTCAAAAATATACTCTGTGATGTTGACTTTTTCAAGCATAATTGTATAATTCACCGTTTAGTTTTATGACCTGGTTTCTTTGCAGTGAAGAGGCAAAGATGTAAAACGGAATTACGTGTCTTTAGCACTACTTTTGGATCTCTTGCAAGAAGTAAATTGGTAATTCAGACATAGTGATCGCCAATCTGCAAAACCTTGGGGGTGTCAAAGGGTAGCTAAAGTAGTACTGCCCTTTACTGAACAATTGTGTTACAGAGATGATTCGTGTGTATGGCGTCGTACTTCGAATTTGGTGTTGTAGCCCTTCGTTGAGACAATACAGATATGTGGCGTAAAAGAACTAAATATGATAAGTTGCAACCTTACGTACTTAGATATAAATCCTCCTATTCCTCCTAGGACATCGAGCAGCAAGTGTTTCCCAATTCACCACGGTTAGCAGCTTTACTGAAGATGTTTTCGAAACGTTTGTTTCGCACTGATAGGCCTTCCGTGAAAACTGCCTTTCAAGTCTTATTAGGGCGCCCTCGTTTTCTTCTGTCATCTTCAGGAATCCATATAGTGCTATACGTGCTGGTCTCTTATTGGATAAAATAGCGACGCGACTGGCAAAAATCAGAAGAAACGTGGTTACTGTGTCACTTAAAGGAGGCTGATCAGCCTTTTTGAACCCTTTATTTTGAATATCTTATCTCTCCATGAGATTTTTAAAATTTTGCGGAGGCAACGTTGATGAAAAACGTCCAGATTGTGTTAGCAACCTATTTTTCGCTTGACCTTTTCTCATAGGTATATGCTGCAATTGGTACAACCAGTGCAATTTATAGCTTCAACTTATGCATTAATCGTGCTATACGACCAGATCTTTGTCATTTGCCTGAAGACCCGTGCAGCTTTGCCAGTGTACGCATGTATGCCTCCTCCAACACTACCATTATTCTCAAGAATGCTACCCAAGTACTGGAATCTTCCTACTCTCTCAAGTGTTTCTCCTACAATCTTGATATCTGCTGACCGGGTATTGTTTCAACCAAGCGTTCAAATATTTATTAGGATAGTTTCAAATCTGACGTATTTTTCTGTTACATGCGTTGCCAACTCTACACGCCCCAATGGATATATTCTTCGTTAGCACTTTTCCAACCGAACACATCTTAACAGATATTTCTTACTATTTGGCGTAAACAACGACGAATATACTTCAGCGCTAAAATGTACTAAAAGAAAGGCAGAAGTACACTTTTTATTTTCTTTAGAGTATCAAATTAGAAAGAATTTAAAACCAAGAAGTATTACAGAATCTAAACGTTTTTAAACGTTGTATGAATATTTTCTGGCAAAGAACAATCTTGTTTTTATCATTTTCCTCTCTTCAGGGTTATGAACTATGAGCTACACAAAGGCCAGTTCTGGTCGCGACGGGATGAGTTGCGGATTTAAGGGCATAATTATTGGTGTGCATATTTGTTACTTTCCTTAATTTATTTGCCCGACTGTATTGTGGCCTTCATAAAGGCCGGTTATATCCTTAGTCACATTTGTAAAGAACTTTTATACTTTGCAAGTGAACTGAATTTGCTATTGCATAAAATGTAACTATAACCAAATTGTATAAGTAATAAATTCTATGTAGTGTTGTACTTTTCTATGGTTTTAACTACTTTAATTATTAATATGCTGGAATATAATACTGTTTTATTATATTTAAAAGGGACTACTTCCGCGTATTAAGTTATTTACCCTTAAAATCGTATTGGTTTTACTTATATCGTACGGAAAATGTACTACGATTGTGTACTTTTTTTGGTCATTTCCAATGCATTAATCTAGAGCAATGTAAAACAAAGTTCAGAAGAACAAATTCTTGTTGAATGGAACTTAAGCTGATTGCTCAAGTAAGCAATGTTCTTGACTTCAACATAACTTGCGCAATTTATGTTTCCCAACTATCATCAATTGGTTTATTGTTTGAGACCCACAATTTCTCCGAAATTGGTTTTCCAAGTGCATAATAGTTGACCCCCAGTTGTCGTGGAGCTCCTTTTTGCTGTATTTCAGGGGAACACTGACCCCTACTATGCGACAAATCTGTTTATTGAGGTGGAAAACTAGTTCTTTAGACAAAAACCGGTAAGCAAACTATAGGTCGTCTTTTAGCGCTTCTATACAGTCATGGCAGTAAATACAAGTTTCCTATTAGATGTTTTAAGTAGGTTAGGGCTCTTTCTCGCACGGTGAGACAAAACAGCCACATTGACTACATCCTTTCATTAAGCCAGGGGTTCTCAAAGTGGTCGATATCGACCCCAGGGGTCGATGGGACCATCCAGGGGGTCGATGAATACCCAAGGGATCAAATGGGTGTCGATGAATATCGAGGGGATCGAAAAGGGGTCGATGAATAACCTTGTTCCCTTCCTGTAGTAAGAAAATTACAAAATGTACCCACTACCAGGCTCCCCATCCCTCCCCACGCTTTCCATCCACTTCCACGCCTCTCCCCGCTCCAGACAGGGCTGATACAGGAATCATTCGTGTTTTAGTTTCGTACTGGGGTAGTGATGTTTTCCCGGTGGTCGGATCATTAATGTAAACTACTACTACTACTGCTACTACTACTACTACTACTACTACTACCACTACTACTACTACTACTACTACTACTACTACTACTACTACTACTACTACTACTACTATTTTACACTTGGTATTTACTATTATAATAATTTTCCTTGAATAAAAATCTAGGGGGTCGATGGAAATCTCATTAGGGGGTCGACAAGCCAAGAAGTTTGAGAACCCCTGCATTAAGCTCTTGTACCCAGTAATTCAGCCTGCAATTGAGCCTAGAAGAGTTGCACATCAAGCAAGTCCGCTTGTCAGTTTTGGTACATAATACAAAACAGTTGGGATAGTGATAGGATCATTTTAAACAAAGCTTTTTTCGGGGATATTAATATCTGAAAGTAGTCATATTGTTAACTAATACGTAGCGGCCGCCGTTCCTTGATTTATGAAACGAAAAATGGAAAACGGAAGTGTGCTGTAGTACTTTACTTCGGTATGTGAAAGGAGCGTAACAGCGAAGAAGAATAGACTGTTTGTAAAACGTACGATTGAAAAATTTGATTTTAGGACAACTAGATAATCTTCGGTCAGAGTTGATCAATTGTAAAACAGATGGTAGAACCTCACTTTTAAGACATTAATACTATAAGCTATCTTAAATATATATTCTAATGAGTCTGGTTTGTAATAGATATTTCGTGAATTGCTGTGGGCGTCTAAGATATATATATTTCCGTACACCAAATTTGTACTGCTATCTGTTTCCGCGAAGTTCATATATTTTCTGCTGAAAACTGAGTTTCATTGAGAGAGCCGCGAAAGCGTGGGTCACGGGTTCGATTCCCGGTGGTGACATGCTTTTCTATTTCTCTAGTGTTCTTTATTAAAATTAAGTTTGTAAAACAGGGAACTTGTTTAGCGTAATATTGCGTTATATTTATATGATGGATACTCCGATCGGTTACAGGCTTATGTGTTTAACTTCTCTATCACCTTAGACATCTAGCCACGGAATACTCGCGAATGACTGGAAGACAGTTATTGGTACCAATTTGACAGGACGATTCAACAAGACGGAATATGACAACTCCGTGAGTTCCGGATCCCCAAATTACCTCACAGGGCCAAAATTGGCCCTGCGAAGTAAGTTAAGAGAACTGATGAAACCATGGCGGCATATGGGACGAATCCGTATGTACAGTTAACTAGTTGAAAAGTAGTCCACTTTTAACCATCTTGTATTGATCTGCGTCATTATCTCTGTTGGTTTTTAGTAACCGTTACTACCAGTTACTCTTGGCTGCTTTTGGACGTTTTTTTTAAAAAGTTGTAACAAATGGTAATTTACGCCTTGCATTCGCCTCTGTAGCGGGGCTTAGATAGTGCCCGCATAATTGGGACTTCCATTGGGACTTTGACAAATTGAAATCCACCTGGAACGATCTTCACAGAGGAAAAGCAGGTTTTTGGTACCGATGAGAGGTAGATGAGATTGGGGTAACCTATACACTAAGCAACTGGGCTCTGGGAGTACATTTATCAACAGAATATTCTCCAGTTTTTACCGAAACGTTTATTGGAAGATTCATCAGCTACCCTGTATTCAGAATGTTTGTCGCCTTTGCTTCGGTGACGCAAATAGAAGAACCAATCCACGGAGGAGCTTAGCCGTAGTTTTGACAGCGAGCATGAGTGGGACGGGTATTTTTAGTTTAACGTTGCAGAAAATCATCGGAAGTAGAAATTTGTTCTACAAAATCTGCCGATAACTTACGTGTACAGGAACCTTACAAATTTTAGTAGTTTGTCCATGGGCGTCTACAAAATAGCATCTTTTGTGCTATTATTTTGAAGTCCATGAGTTTGTCGAAGACTCACAAGCGTGATGATCTGTTCAATAGCAATGCCCTGATTCTTGTGGAATGTTTCTTCCTGGGGCCACTCTTTCCTCTGTTGTGGAATAAAAGTGGAAATAAATTTAGCGGAATTCCTCTCCGTAATTTCTTTTGTCTCGCGAAATACTTAGCATGGTGGAAATGCGGCGAAGCGTGGAATGCGCGCGTCATCC
The DNA here is from genome assembly GCA_010016025.2 of Alatinidae sp. Z8VKAUB7J3. Taxonomy (NCBI): domain Eukaryota; kingdom Metazoa; phylum Cnidaria; class Cubozoa; order Carybdeida; family Alatinidae; species Alatinidae sp. Z8VKAUB7J3. Next base: position 126 of record JAAAKM020001362.1, on the reverse strand, counting down.
AACAAGGCTAAATTCTGTATGGCCCCAGATAGTAAGTCATTCCTTTATTGAAAAGCTTGCTAAATAGGGGAATGTAAACACCTTTGAGGCAATAACGAACATAGATCCGTGGAAAGACGCCGAACC
>JAAAKM020001361.1:1825-14766 GCA_010016025.2 Alatinidae sp. Z8VKAUB7J3 | reverse complement strand
CTCCTTCTGTCGATGAGGCATTTTAAGGTTAGTTTCGATGAATTTGTTGACCTCTGTGTAAGCTAGAAAATTGGAATGCTATCATTAGTATGTTTTGAGCAGAGTGCTACGTTCTGCGATATCCATTGCCACTATACACTTTATGGACGTCAATATACACTTTATGGGCGAGTAGTTTTCTTCAAAAAGATATGCATAAAGTCAGGAAACAAACTTCTCACCATAAAATTGTGAATTCGTATCCAACTTTTTGTTGAACTATAGAAGCACAAAATGTCAATAAATTAAGGTGTCGAAGACTAACTTGCGCGTCCGAAATCAGAAACATGTATTAGGCAATATGAAAGCGTACTTCGTGGATCTGAGAGCACGAATCTTAAACATGCATTTGTAATATTGGGGTTTTGGCATCGTCAATGAGACCTGACAACTAGTTTTAGAAGGATACTCAACGTCACTAATTAACATTGCATACTTCGGCATTTTCGAACAATAGCAATCAGATGCTGAAAGCATAACCCATTATTTACTCGCTTACCTTGGACGAAAATATCAATAGAAAAAGTACCTTCAGCTAATCGAAAAATGTATAAATGAATAGCATTTGTAGACATTTGTCTCCACAAATCATTATGACGAATTTTATAATAATAGCTAATTTCCTGGAGTGCAATTCGGCCTACAGTACACTGGAATATTACACTAGAGTCTCTCTGTACTTAAGAATTACATAGAATACCACTTTAGAATGCAGTACAAAACACCAGCAATGATCTGATTGTGCCTTGGTTTAGCCAATATAGGACAAGATTCCTTGAGACATAAAAGGTATACCATCAAAACTGCTTAATTACTCGTCGCCATTGAATGAAACACAATCATGATGCAGATGCTGGTAAAAGATGTTGACAAATGTATTGTTAAAACTGCAATCCGACTAGCAGAGAGTTGGCACTTGCAGTGCTATGTCACAGAGGTTCACTTCATGAGAAATTCCCTACTATACCTATATACCTTGCATGGAATGAACTTTAAGCTACACATTCCTATTTCTCAAGCTTTGAATAGAGCTACCATATTTGCTTTCTAATTCTCAACATTGCAATTCTTAGAGACGAAGTCCTTCCAAATATGTACTTTGTACTATGCCACCATATATTTCAAACTTGGCATGAAGCCATCTTTATTTTATAGTGACCCAGATACAATGATCAGTAAGTAACGATCAGCAAAATGAATTAGCGGCTACTTCTTACTAGCAGCTCTTTAATTACGTCGACAACTTTCGTTCTTGTTAATACGCCATGAAACAACGAAATAGCCTTCAGATCTTTCTCACGCTTGTCAATCCTTGGCCACTTGTATCAACCTCCTTGCTTCTATTTTCTCTATTGGATCTCTCTACCTACCTTTCAACCCTCCTCTCATTCTTGCTCGTTCTCTACGTGTCCACGCTCTTCTCCTTTTGACACATGAAGTTATCATGTAATAAATACCCTGGTGAAAATGTACCCATCTTGAAGCTTTCAGCTCTGTTAAATGTGAGTGGTTGTCTTTCTACTATTGCAATACGAATTTTCAATTGCCAATTTTGTTAGTCTGTGTCTCTGCACTCTCAACGGCAATGAATTTCTATTCATAGGATTGCAAATAAAAGCACCTTATTAAACAGGTTTTTATAAGAATCTGGTTATTTGACCTGAAACTTTGAAGAATCGTCTTTGTTGTCAGTATCTGGAGTGATTCAAGTCATTTTAAGGCCTCCTGGGTGCCTTGAAAGAAATAAGCTTAAACCGACAAATGCAAGCACTTCTCTTATGACACCAATACTTACCTGATTTAAAGATTTTTAAACCTGTAGCTCTCTTTTCCTTTAAATTCTGTTGTTTAGCCGCCAATTCCATTATTTTAAAGTTATGGTAGGCTCATCCGATTTACAAATATAGCACAGGCAGCAGTATGAATTAGTGTTTCTTATGAGCTGCTTGCGGTAAGTTAGTAGACTTGTATTATGGCCGGTGGTGACACATTTTCTATTTCTTTAGTGTTCTTTTCAAGACTTGTAATATAAGCAATGTATACAAAATGCTATTGATTAGTATGTTATTGTTGACAGATGTCAAAATCTCTTGGATACAGCTATTTACATGATAACTATGTTTGGAAAAGAGCAGTTCTGTGTATCCATATAGGAAATAGAGTTCTTTGCCTCATGTAATGGAGCGCATAGTTTTCAGTGTAGGGGGCCTAGCAGTCAGACCTTGTGCGTCACTGATACTTTACCCTGTTCACTCCAGTGTCGTAGAATGGAATGCGACCTTTTAAAGGGCATCAGTTAATATCAGCGGGCCAAAAATGCCACCTACCATTCCTTCGTAAAAGTTCTTCTGCTACTTGAATTTCGCAGTAGGAAAGAGCAGTGCCAAGCCTAAATTCCAAAGGAGCTTGGCAAATTTAAGCAGTTGAACTCTCACATACAACTCATTCACTCAAATTCAAGAATATGCTATCTTCACAGATGTGTATAATAGTTATGTTTTCCGGTTCCTTGTGCTTACATACCCATGTCGTATAAATCCATTTTAAGCTTGTAAACTCCTGCTTATTATAAACACGCCAAGATTTTGTGTTGAGGTCAGAATTACTTTCGACGCAACAACAGTGGATTAGTCACATTATTCCGATGTGACTATTCCAACTATCCTGAATATGCTGAAGGTACAGCGTCAGGCTAAGTGTCAGAGTACAGCTTTTACGCCAATCGCATAATCGAATTGCCATAGCAAGAATGGAATTCATTGTCACTAAAAGGATTTGTGTGAATAGTTTCGGATTTGTTAATGATGTCGATATTTATAGGATGCCTCTGTTTACCCCACGATTCTAAGAAAAGCGTGTGTCTCTGGTATTTTGTTCCAGCGTATATAATGCATGCTGTTGTATTCATTTGCTAGAAGTTCGTATCTAAAGTAATCCTGAGCCTTCATTCTGTCACGTTATAAATATATATTTAGAAGAGCTCTCTCTCTCGATCACTGAAATTCGCGAAGCTCGCTTTCGTGTAACCCTTTGCAACTTTACCAATAATATGTAGCATCTAGTTGATATTATTCCAGGACAACAAACAAATGCCCTTCGCCAATGTAAATACTTTTAAAACTACGGTTTAAGCCCAAATACATCTTACATATCAGACGGGAAGTATGTAAATTTTGCGATAAGTGTCATTTCGACGGCGGAGATAAAAAGGAACGAAAGCCCAACCAAACAATAATTACGGAGGTTTGATGAACATCAGTTATATAAGTCTTAATTAGTCATCAGATATATCTAGTTGGGAATAGCAATGTAATGCATCTTTCTGCTATTACATTATTAGCTCATATTTGTAACTGTGGATTCTGGAATCATGACAAGCAATTCTCTAGCAGCCATGGGTAGGCAGGTATCACAGAACGTGGTAAAAGACTGGACAATGCAGCTGCTTTGCAGCAGTAAATCTACTTGAAGCTAAAGTACTACTTTTATATCTTTCTTTCCGGGGGTTCCAAAATACTTCGGATGCTATTAATTTGCTTGGTACGTACCTTCAAAGAACTGGTTTTAGTTTTTAATAAATTTCAAATCTTATAAATGTTACGTTCAAGGTAAAAACGATATCTATTGTTAGCACTACATTGGGATGTTTCCTGAAATGGAGTTCACCTCTTTTAAGATAAATATTCGGTTGTTTGTCTGAAGCAAGATTCAGAAGTTACACGTCATAGGGCGATCCAATTCAGCCCACGAAAGTAGTTAGGTCTAAATCCGTCATGGTTACTATAGCGACCAAAACTGTGTGTGCAGGTTTTACCAAGCCTCATAACATAATGGGTCGTGACAAAGTATCAAAGTCAAAGGTCAAAGGTCAAGTTGTTCGATTATGTTATAATTTCCTATCAACAGACACTACCCCTACTCTTATATCAGCGAATAAAAGCGATGAGTGACTCTAATTTTACGACGCTTAAATGTCTTCGATAATAATTGCTCAGCATTATTCTATTAACTGTGTTCTCCGTTATATGGTGACAGAAAGATTTATTGATGCATAGCATATTTCTGCCAATTGCTTTTCAACAAATGTACTGAGACGATGACATCAATATTGCTAAGATCTTACCCTACAGCATATAAATGATAAAAATATGTATGCTCCTATAGCAACACGCGCCCGACAACGCCCTTTAGGCCACTTTCTACGAAGTAGGTGTATTCTTATTCTTACCTTGGGTGCCGGCAGTTGCTCAACAACTGCTCGTACAATTGAATCTTATTACCTATTTTAAAATATGGGTGCAATACTTTAACTGTGGTGGTAGAAAGTCCGACTGCAGACATTTAATTGAACATACCATCAATTAGCGCGGTTTCTTGTGTCCAACATTGAATAGAGGTAATAAAGATAAAGAGATGGTATCGGGATCTTTGTGTAAGTGGCTATTTTCATACTTATCCCAGAGGAATGTGTACTGGGAGGTTTCTCAAAGAATCCTAATTCAACTTAAAGGGTTTTACCATGATGAAGAGGCAGAGTGGCACAGTAGTTAGGGGCTTACATTTATAATACAAGGCCTTTGAAATCGTACCACAGTCCAGTCGGAGGGCGGATGATTAGTTAAATAGGAGGCCTATCATCCCTCCATGCATAGATGGAGACGTAACCCAAGAAAAGGCAAAATGCTTATTTAACACCCTGACTCCTGATGTTAACAGTGTATTGTTTGTCAACTAGAGTTACAAGCGTCAACTACTGCACTCCAAGTTTTAAGAATATATTATTAAGTAAAAATTGGGAATAGAAGAAAACACTAAGGCATATAAACCATTTCGTGTTCCCGCAGATTTTGATCTTAAGGCTTAGCGCAAATTTTATAGCTCCTGCATCGCAACGACTCCTAAGTCGAAACTTTGACAAAACGCAGTTAATCTATTCAAGAGAAATTAGACTTGTTGATCTCGAGAGGAAGAGGTTCTTCATTGTCTACATTTTTAATCTCCTTTCCTCTCACCGATACTTTGGCACTTTCTTCATAAATACCCCTTCATTTAAAGCTTTTTTGGACTTAAGTTGGAGTAAGACTTTTTATAATTCCGTTTCTCCAGAATAAAAAAGGATCATGATTGTTATGTTTCAAGTTATATGTAACTTATATAAGAAGTTGGAGTTAAATATGAAAGTGATTATATTATAGTTATTACATTATATATATATTGATGTCGACCAAAACCTGAGAACTAACCCAAGCAGAAGTCCTCGAAGCTATTTAACTATCTCGTTTCACCTAAACTCCATATTTCTCGAAGCTGGTCCTTTTATTTAAAGAACTGACAAAGGAAAAAATTCACTCAAAATGTTTGTACTTAAACTATAACTCGTTCACGCTCAAATGTACCTCTAGTCCTAGTTATCATTTTCTATGGGGAACTATAACAAACAAAGTATCTTTCAACAGAGTGTTGTAAAGCAAAACTTAAACACTGCAATGGTATTACACATACAATGCCAATGATCATGTAGGTACTAACAATCTGAAAGTCGCAAGATGAATAGCTTTTAGTTTTACGAGGAAAAAGGGCAAGAAGGTGAGATTTAAGCAGCAGAGAAAACGACGAAGGGACAGGAAAAGCAACAACAGGAAAATATGAAATAAAGTAGAAGCAACAGTATTGGGGTTGTAACAAAAAGACTTAACAAACAAGCATAGGAGCGATTGCAAACGTGCACATCATCAAATTTTCACCATGGTTTCCAGGTAAGTAACGTAGTGATTGATGGTCGTAAGTGTGGCAAATGTAGAGAATTACTATTTTAACTGCATAGGATCCCCATTATGTCTAGGGAGAGTTTCCCTCGTTCTCTTCACGAAGTATTACACAGTCCGACTGTTTAATTGTTCAAGTACAAGATAGAAAGGTTCTGTTGATACCCACGAGTTGAATAAGTAAACTTTGTTATCCTAACTTTACTACTTAATTGAAAAACTGTCAATCTTAAGTAGTTAAAGAATTATAAGGAATTAAATTATGCTAAATCATAAGGAATTGAACCATATTACTAAGTCTGTAATGTCATTATTGTTCAAATTAAGAATTTTGATTATGCTTTTAAAAAGGCTTCTGAAAAACAAAAGGCGCTATCTGCTAATCGTCACTTTCCATCCATCTAGACATATACACCAAGTTTCTAATCGCAATACTGTCGGTGTATTGTTAAATTTGCAAAAACTCTCCTTTCCCTGTTTATTATTATTGAATGAACGGAAATGGTGACTCACTCAAGAGCTGAGGGTAGCCTAATGAATATTGTTAATCAAAGAGTCTCAATGCCGCAAGAACTACACTTTAGGTTAATTTATGCACTATCATCCTAACTTTTTATAAATTAATGACGTAGTCACAGTGACGCTGTAAAAAAACAGCATTCCAAAGTCTTGCAATCCAAAATAGCATTTGTTTGATGGTCTTATTATGCCAATAGATGGTGAACATATATTTAATACTAGTACACACAATCCAGCGTCAACATTATATTGATGTACGTAGATAAAGCTTAATCTGGGAACTCAATTTGACCGATAAGCCTTTAACGGTTGCTATTTTACTTACCATAAGTTTACATCTGCGTATACTAAAGTATCAATTTTATTAAAATCCTCGTTAGCTTACAAATTATTTTAATAATGAGTTTCTCATCTAGGACTTCATTATTAGTAAAACAGCACTATCCTGATATGGGCACTTAACCCACAAACGTTTTCTTATCCTTCCCAGGGTAATTATTTGCAATCATAAATAACTATGCCAGTTTGCTTTCTTTAGCACTAAAATAGATTTAAAACTACACTAAATGTATAAAGTGACATGTGAAAGATACGATACAGCACTTACCAACTTTCAAAGGAGACATCCGTCTCCCTTTTCGAATATTCTTTCCATCAAATATACAATGAGCGGCAGTGAGAACATGTCTGTCAGAGATAAGTGTGCCCGTACACCCAACTGAAATGTATACAATTGAGGAATAAGGCCCAAAAGTGGCCCTAGATGGGCTGATCAGCTCCCCCTTGACTTCTCTTCGAGATCTGGATGCCCTTTTCCCCTCTTGGTATGAACTGGAGCTTCCAATAGTAGCTTTCCAAACTAACTCAGCTTTCTTCTTTAAAACAGCTTGTCGAAGAGGATTCATCTTTCTCTGTACATTAAGTTTATGTACTGTCTGGGATTCTGCCGTGTTTATAACATACGACTGTATTCCTTTTGACAGTAGCGCGGCTATTGTTAGCGTACCAAAATACAAGCAATTCAAGCATAATTTAGTGGCCATCGTCGTATGTCTTCTTCTACTTGTTAGCTTAAGCTCCGTCAACTTTCAACTATTAGACGAGGAAGAATGTTAAAACTTAAATACGATTTCTGTGAGCTCTATTGTACCTTGTTGCCATAGAATTCAGTGAAAGGGTGAGAACATAATAGCCCTCTGTGTTAATGTAGAAAGGGCAACCAGCATCGCTTTTGAATGACGTTACGATAAAACAGAGGTTATGAGATTCCAAACATTGAAGTCGGTACATATTACACGTTTTAATTAGCCCCGGATGCAGTTTAGTCTGTATCGACATCAAATCGTTAGTAATACAAACTAGCAGTGTCGTAGTGTTGTGAGGAAAATCCTTTTTAGTACCATTTACCAGGATAATTATTTCATGTCGAAAGGCAGAAGATGTAAAATACTTAACGCAAGTACTTTCCGTCCTGTTGAAAATACAATTTTGTTTGGGTTGCAGTATGTAGGGGTCATACTTATTTATGAGCAATAAACCATCTACTTTTTATGACATAGAAAAGCAAATTGAAGTATAATGAGATTTGGTTAAGCTTCCAATAAAGAATACAACCTAACTTTAATCGAAGTACCACAGGTGTGTTATACATAAGCATATTGTTATTTTTCAAAACAGGACATTGGCCTATAATCATATCGTACGCTACACGTAGGTTTGTTTTGAAGTTTAAACCGCCCTCCCTACATAACTAAATTCCACCATAGTGCGTTTCAGAATAGAGCCATTATACTTAGACACGCGTAGCTTCATGGTGAGCTCACAGCAGTCTCTTAAACATTTTTTCACCGTGCAGTTGTTCTGAGAATTCAATATGGAAAGAATGCCAACCATTGGATTGTTTTGACTCTGAAACAACATATAGCCATGCACTGCATAGTTCACTAAACGAAGAAGGTGGTTGTCAGCCTCTGTGAGCAATTGACTAATTTTAGATCTTCTTCATGAACCTCCTGTTTGCTAGAAGCAGTGCTTTCCCTGGTACAAAGACAAATATTCCAAAGCTTTATTAGCTTTCATAAACAGGAAAATGCCATCTTTAATTAGATTATCTAAAGTGGAAACATATTGGAGCTTCAATTCATAATACTCGCTTTAATGGAAGACTAGACACGGTTCATCAGACTGCTGTACTGATTGCAAAAGGTTATAGGCATCTTAATACTTGTAGGTATCCATTAAACATTTAGAAAACTAATATCTCATTAAAAACTCTGCTAAACTCAAGATTAAACTATAATATGTCCTCCTTCTACTTCTGAAGGACTTTACAACCAAGGACCCTCTGCATATCACATTAACTTTTATGCTTTGGAAGGTCCCCAAAATATAGATTATCATATTGAATACCAGTTTAGATGAAGGGCCTTTGTTCAATACAATTTTGTTTCCTTTTACTCATCTCAAAATTCAAATATCATAGATTAACATTTTTATTTTTAAGAGGCGTAGCATATTGGAAGGAGAGCAACTATAACAGAAAAAATAGAGGACTGTATCTAGGTCCAGAACGTGATCTTGTTTAGGTTCAAATTATTTACCATGGACAGTTTGCCTTTACCATGTCTGAAAACTATTTTGGCAACAGCACATTGTGACATAACAATATATTTACATTTGTATAACGATCATTTTTTTAAAGAGAACGTCGAAAAGTTGAAATAACCAAAACAAAGTTAGGTAACTTAGTGCGAAACAACATAAACAGTTAGGAATAAAGAAAATATGGTGCCGCGTTTTTTCCTATGGTAATATTTTCCCTATATCCATGCAACTATTGCATCGAATGCACTGGTGATAGGAGAATGAAATCATTAGTAATCGCATTTCTTTTGAGCTTTACTATTAGTAGAAACATATAAAAACCAGATAATATAGTTAAAGGCAATCCTTCTCCTTTTTCACTGCCTCCTAAAATATTGGACGTGAAGGGTTTCGAAAATATTGTCTATTTTATATTCAAAAGGGCCCTCATTGGAAGTGACGATATTGAAGAGTATGTACGTCCGCCTGTATCGAATGTCCAAAACCTGGATATCTTTTCATGTATACATATATATTTATCTCATATGCAAAAATAGGTAAAGTAACTTAATGTTGCAAAATTTCGTTTTACGGAACTGTATACCAAAGTCTTTTCGTAGCCATACGACCCACTTAATTTAAGCATTTATGCAATGATGAATGCTGTTGAGGTTGTATGGAGATCGGAACAAAATTAGGAATTGCTGAGTAATGCCTTCGACTGTTCAGAAACACGAATGGCATGCAGGCTTGCATCATATAGATGTTTTAAGAAGTCATCTACTGCTTTTACAAATTGCAGGCAGAGGAACTGCCTTCAATAGAGGATCTAAATACCAAAGAGACTGATTAGACTACACTTAAATGGTTTATCAAATTTATCTTTTCCTTTATAAAGCCAAGTCCTTAGCGGTATGAATGCCAATGACAATAGGGTTTATATGACTCCCAGCCTTTATATGTCAATATCTAACGTGGTCTGTGATTACAACTTCCCTGAAAGGAAATTGAACTTCCTACACAAAATAATTTATAATTTTTGCCATTGCAACGGGGCAAATTACTAGGTCAGCTTTTTGATGTTAGAGTTAGCAGTTGTTGCCATAATCAAGATGCTTTGTCTCTATAGAATATATGTTTCAAAGAATCCAATGTTTAAAAGAAGGTGAGAATCATTTTGGGGTTTAACCATCCCCGGACCTGGCCACAAGATGTTGGAAAGTAGGGAGGGGATACAACGTAAAGTGAAGTATATGAATTATACAGCAATGGAGACATTCAGTATCTGGAAGTTGCTGGACGAGGAAATCTTGAAAAATTGTACATCTGCAGAATCTAAACTGCCTAATTTTGAAATCAGAAAGACTGGTGGTTACATGTTAGAGAGGCACATTTTATGTTAGTGTAAGGGGTGGCTTGCGGCAGGGGCGCTCGGCACAGACTGGAAATAATTGACGACACTTCGTTTTCTACACTCAGCGTCGGGAATCGAATTTATTCCAACAAACAGCAAAGCAACGTATCTGATGATAATCCGCATATGCAACTAACTGAAACTTGGAAAAACATGACTATATCGACCAGGTCACCATATATACAATATTGGATTAAGATAGGATACTTATGTGCAAGTAGTGGCCAAGTTGTAAATAATACGTCCAAAGGGGTCACGAAATCGCCAGTAAACAAGTTACTTGTACTCGTAGGGAGTTTACTACAATGTAAGCGAATCTGCACTATACACAAACACGTTAACCGACCCAGAATGATGCCTAAAACCGATACGCCTAACAATCTTCAGTGTAATATCAAAACGGCAGTATGATGTGAGTAGGATACAGATACAATACCCCAAATTATTGAGTAACCTAAAGCTAGGTTAAGCGGGGTAACATGAGGGTAAAGGGGGAATATACCGTGTGTAAAGTGACTGGGTCACATTAGAATATACCCCACCTCCCCCTCAATTTGACTTAACATAATAGTGTGCGGAATGGATAAAATTCTATTTCTTAAAATTGGAAAATATAATTTAGTGTTGCATTTATTTGTTCATAAACGCGTTTTTGTTTTTGTTTTTCTATAAATGGCATATGTAGGGGTACATGTACCTAACTGGTATTAAATTTCGATAAAAGCAAATCATACGTAAGTGTGGAAGCAATATTCTTACAGCTTGACAACATACACAATTACCTAATAGGATAGTTTATTAACCATTCTCTGAGTATAGGAACTTGGCTTACCTGCTGAAAAATCTTTATCTCACCAAAGTGTTTATGTATAGAAACAGGGGTCTTTAATACAGGGCTAATTATTCTGGGAAGTGAGATTAATATAGGGTTTCACAGTACCTTTTATATAAAGATAGAAGAACATTTGTTTGGGTTTTTTAATGGCGAAACGTACGGTTGTAAAATTAGCGTAGACGTCAATATTTTATTAAACTAGGAAATAGACGCCCATGCCTTCGACTACGTCTGGCCATGGTGGAATCTGAGTAAAGAGTAGGCTGGTTGGGAAAGGACCAAGTTTATCTAGTGGATAAGTTGTTGTGTTTCATGCATTGATCGAAGTGTTCAGTAAATAATTTCCGGAAATGACAGTATCCTGACCATGCTGAAGGTCAAAACACAAAATAGGACCAGACAAGTCCTAGATAATCCAGTCTAGATGCCCCATTTAAAGTTTTGAGTTAATAGCTTGATAAATGTAGAAAACTCAACTAAAAAACCTATGGGGCTGTGCTTCGCTCGAACGTTTCTTTTACTCAGATTAAAGATACACGTTTCCTGAGTCCACTTTTCGGGATTAGTTTAGAGTCTTATTGCCCTTTTATGGTACCAGCTAAGGTTCTTGGGCCCTGATCAATTGTTTCATTGTAGCAAATTGTTACTTTATCATTAAGAATAATTCATAGTTTTTGATAAATACATTATAGGTGCTTTTAAAATGCAAGTTGTCTACTCTAGAAGTGACGTATACATGGACATAGCAGTTTAATCACAATATTTCAAGATAACCATTATTGCTTTGCTGTTGTTTATTTACGGCTAAAGTGTCTTAAAAATTGCTCCTTCATCTCAACATTGCCGTTAAGACAATTTCTATCATAAATTCAAAGGCCACTTTACTCGTATAATATCTTATTAATAGTTTGGAACTATTTCATTCCCTCTAAATGTTTCAACCATACTTTGAATTTAAAAACCTTCTCTTAAGAGAGAACGCACCATGCACATGCGGTACTTAAGAAAGTGTTCGACATTGTTTCTGTCAATGTACAATTATGGTGAGTTCTAGGCCAGCTGCTAAGAGGGGTCTAGGAATTCTTTTCCTGCCATAGACATTGTAAAGTTTTGCTTCTCATTTAAAAGTATTTTCCTGTCCCCAACTGTTTACTGTTTTATTTTCTGAAGATAAGAATGTCTATATGTTCCAAGTGCCTATCTTTAGCTTGATCATGGGAAATTGAGAAAAGCTTCCACAGAGATTCCCCAAGTGAGCAAGGAAATTATGATCTTCCGATAATGATTTAGCTAAAGAAAAAGGCAGAGTGTACGAACAAAAGTATTTCTTTAAAATGTACTCAACAAAACGTTGCGTAAACAAGGTCACATCACTTAGCAACAAGAGACAAGTTCCACCTAGCAACGATGACAAAAACATTGTAGTATCTTTTGTTTTGCATAGGGTAGGAAGATCTTACTGCCTCTCTGTCTTCCCTTTTTAAATTTTTATTTTTTTCCCAAAGACTTTTCATAAAGACAATCACGCTCTTTTGGTGAGAAATGACTAGAAATCATCATCTGATTGATTACAAACTACCTTAAACTTTGTTTCAAGAAGATAAATACTAGTAAAGAAAGTCTTATGATGTAATACTGTTCTGTCTTAAACAATAGTTTTATAAGGAAGAGTTTAAATAGTGCGCATACGTCACTTTAAAGGGTTGTACAGGATCCTGACAATGCATAATGTATATACTTCATATGGTCCACAGTCATGTACCGAGTCTATGTGTTTAAGAGGCCA
>JAAAKM020001357.1:0-14772 GCA_010016025.2 Alatinidae sp. Z8VKAUB7J3 | reverse complement strand
AAAGAACCATTGAAATAACTTGAAATGGAATCACTCGAGTGCAAAGTGTTTTCTTCGCAAATGCATCTCTTGACACATATTGACGTTGAGAAACTCTTTTCTTATTCTCTCTTAAACAAAACGAAAGTAGGGAACGACAATTTCAGTTACATCGATTAGAATCATTGACTTTTTTATCAGTGGCCGTGTTTGCAACCAGAACATTGCACGATTTGGAGCTGGATCACAAAATCAGTTTGCTGGGCTGAAAAAGTCATGGGTCCGAACATACGGGACTTATCACTGGAAGATCTTTGTTTTGTTTCCTACTTTCCTCGTAACTAAGTGCGAATGTTTGTGATTATATATCCATGGAACTGTAAATGAAAACATTGTTAACTTGGTGGGTTCTTAGTGGCTGCGTGGCAAAATAGTAAATGAGAATGTTTTTTGCCAATCGAACCATAAGTAGGATACTAGAAACCAGAAGAATAGAAGAAGAAGTCTTTCAGAACTCCAGTTGCCATGGACGACGAACTGCAGAAACTGATACGATTTGTTCCACTACATGCGCATCTTAGGTTTCTGTTGAGCTGTAACCATAATCCTTGGCGCGCTTAAAATGGCAGAATAGGTTTCATAAACCGCTAAGCGAGCTCCGTAGTTTGTTCATATCTTATAATTTTTTTGTGTGTGCGCCAGTTTGCAAATAATGATTACTGGCGAATATGAGCTTCAGCTAAATACGAGAAACTGAACGACCCAATTTGGCAATTATTTATGTGGCCATTATCGTGACGAGGACGCATGATTGGTATTTGCTTCAACTACCTTGAGTATAACATGTTATTAAGACCGGAGAAAGTAGTAAAAACCGACCATTGGGACCCCCCTTACGTACGAATATTTCTGGCATCTTCAGCCTACCACCCCAATATATATTTTATATATTTGGGCATAACGTCTGCGATGGACAAGCCAGGCGGAAAACGATATCGTATTATTAATATAAGTGCCCATAACGTGTTTCATATCTTGTAAATAATTGATTCGAGGATGGTGGTAGAATACTCCGAAAGCTCATCATATTACGTTTTGTCATTATGTTTCACCTACGCGCTTTGTGCTGGGCACTTATATGTATAATGTGTGGGCATGTTCTTCATTCTTTCAATATTGGTCAGGTAATGGAGCATTAATTTGCAAAGATGTACACCTTTAGGGAGTACTGTCGTCCACGACAAGCCCTCAGTATCCTCTACTGGAAGCTCCTTGGAAAGTATCATTGAGAGGAGAGGATTTGAAAAGTCAATATTGAGAAGACACTGGAGAAATAGAAAATGTCACTATCTGGGAACCGAACCCGAGACCCAGGCTTTCACGGCGTTTGCTCTACCCACTGAGCAAGGTGACCTTCGATGTTAACATGCTCTATCTCTCTAATGACCACAGCTTCCAGTCATCCACCTGTGGAAATCGACATACAGCTTTCTCGCAATTGAAGACCAGCCTCTCTGTGCCATACGACTTGACCAAGGAAAGACTACCGTTTGGCCGGGCTATCTATACAAAGCCTATTGAGCGTCAGACTTTCAATAGACTTGCAATAGTTCTCCTGTGTAAACAAAGTGCTTGTTTATGACCGAGAAAAAGAGACAGGCGCAAAACAGCATCTACCTGAACTCTTGTTATTCTCACAGGCACAGTTATTATGCGATTGCTACTTAGAATAAGTGTTCTCTTCAATATAAAATATTGTATATATATATATATATATATTCAAAACACTAAACTTCCTTTCTACATCGAGTGACCTCCATTATTAAAAGTTGCACGTTCAGAGCTGGACGCAGGTTTAGGTTCAAATTACGAAAGATTTTTAGGTTCGCACTTGCTATATGTCACATGCAAAACCAATTTCGGCGCTTAAAACTAAATTTTCCATGTGATTTAGTGGAAGGGCCTACACTATGAATAAACATGTCTTAAGCGGTAGAAAACGTATAAGGATTAGAACAGAAACGCTGCAGGGAGCACAGTGGCACTGTAGGACCAGTCGTATAATATGCCAACCAGAGATGTAAATTTTCTGATTTTTCTACACAATCAGCCAACTTTCGTTAGAGAATGATAAGCTTTTTGAAAGCTAATTGTTGCATTTTGGTGCTGTTTTACCCTCCTGTGTGGTTTAGTTGAAGAGCACAATATTTTGGTGAAGTTATCAATTAACACCATACTAGCATTTACAACTACTAATTGGTAAGTAATTGCAGTGGTGGTGATAATGCCTATGCTGAGAGGTAATGGAAAGTTTTTATTATTCTCAAAAGGAAGAATAGTTGATACGGCCCTGTGACCATTGACGCCAAATATAATTTTTAACACTCAGTTTACATCTGCTTACACTACTTTTTAACCGTGCCAGCATCCGTCCCTAGCCTTGGTTGGGTTTAAGGAGGCAGTGCAACCGATTCAGACAGTTCGATTTGGCACGTTTCCAGGCCCGCCTCAGCGCAGTCGACAAGGAACTATGCTAGGATCTGTGCTGCACCTGTAAAACACCGGAGTTGTTGAATAACAAGCCAAAACACCACTTCAAACGTTTATTTTTTTAAAAGATACATAAATGTAAAACCAAATAACACCAGAATTACTTTTTTTGTTAAGTGGTTTACACAAGCAATTTTATACCTTCAGAAAACTTTTTTAGTTCGACGATAAAGTAAAGATTACACAAAATTGTACTGAAACCTTATACTGACCAATATCTTTCGTATTCCAAACGTTTTCAAGAAGATAGAATAAAATGTCACAAGAAATTACTCTTACTAGACCCTTTTTGTATCATTTTGTAATTTCTAACGTTGTTTCTAGAT
This sequence comes from Alatinidae sp. Z8VKAUB7J3, assembly GCA_010016025.2. Lineage (NCBI taxonomy): Eukaryota > Metazoa > Cnidaria > Cubozoa > Carybdeida > Alatinidae > Alatinidae sp. Z8VKAUB7J3. The sequence continues at coordinate 11,917 of JAAAKM020001357.1, read as the reverse complement.
TATTGTTAAATTTTCTCCGTGGATGATGCAAGATATTATGGAAAGCTTAGATAATATATACCAAAAAGTCTCTCCAATTACGTGTAATTTCCTGGGTTTTTATGTTCCTTATTCGTATTTACCTGAGATGGTATATCGATGCCTGAACCGACCCAGGGTATTCACTTGAGTTGCTCCTGAGACCATAGCAGTGCTTCATGCGACATCCTCTTGTGGAGGAAGCTAAGTTCAAGTTCACTTGACAGCGTATGTGAGACTAAGGTGTTCGAATGTGAAGCAGCAACCCACGTGCATTAACTAGCTTTGTAGTCCAATCCCACATGAATTCAACAGGAAAATCACAAACCTATCCTTAGTGATTGAAGAGTCTGGAAAAGTCTTGTGGTTGCTCGCCCACAGGATACCATGCAAGTAGTAAGTCAATTGCACTATTTTATGATCAGATCCGTAGCAGTTTATTGTTATCATATCAGCTTACTACGTTGTGACAGATAAGAATTCCAAAATTGCAACAAAAAGCGAAGGTAAACAGTGAAGAATAGTCGAAGTGTAGGTGACATTCGACAATTTCCACTGTTTTGAAACCTTTTATTCAAGATTAAATGAAACATTAAAAGACGGTAATGAAAAGTAAACGATGATAATAGGGGTCAAATGGTTTTGAAGCAAGTGAATTACTTTCGATTGGAAGTCAAGTCAGTCTAATCTCTCTCTGTAAATTGTTAGCTTGCTCTCTGTTAGTTTGCTTTTTAAATTTGTCTGGGATTAAATGCACGAATCAAGATATTTCTGGTGCATTCCATTAGATAGCAGCATTCCCAGCTATTCGGTCTCTGCTTACCTTCAGTAATAATCAAGCCTCCCAAATGGATCAAGATGCTATAGTTGTCTATCTTCAGTAGTATGAACAACGCTACGGAGATATCGATATATCAACTAAAGAGTGTATTTGTTATATCAAATCACCCTAAATCTATCTTGCATGGCCTTCCTGTTAATACTTTTATGTTACGTGAATGAAAATCGTAGTTGAGTTTGTAGAAAGCTCTGATCTTATTCTGAAGCTGAACCCCGTAAATATTTCACACAGGGCCAGCACTTCTCCTATGTATACTTACTCTAGTTTCATTTTCTCCTCTATGTCTCGCACCAACATAAAGATGGCGCACTATCCATGAAGACCTCTGACTACTAATGACGTGCAGTATATTAATATCGGCTTCTTGACTGCTGTTTAGTATGGTATTATACCGGAACAGAACCTTTGTTTAATAGTCCGATGTTGTCATACGACCTCTTCCCAAAGAGAAGGCTGCCACTTGTGAGCATCACCAGATGATGTGTATGCATGATGTGTAATCATGAAGATAAACTTACAAAATTGTATCTAACGTTGCCCTGGTATGATTTTTTTTTACTTGGTTTCCATCTTTAGAAATATGCTCATTTAAATGCTTATTTAAATATTAAAAAATAAACATTTCTTGTGCAGTTGCTCTCTGTCATATTGTGACAAGTAATTTGAACTTTATCATCAATAATACCACTTCCAAGATGTATCGATCGATTTTTAGTTAGTTAATTGCAAATGACTTCTCAGCAACTGATGTTTGCTGGTATTTAGTAGATTCTAAGCTCAGTTGCGGGGTGAACGGTATCTTATTAACAAAAATATACGTGTCACAGGTAAAGAATCATATGTCATGTAAACGCACAACTATGACCTTATCAGGTTTCTTTGTGGTTGATACAAATAGAGATTTTCTATTCCTAATTTTACTTCCAGTTTCATGATAAACGAAGTTTGATTTCCAAGTGAACGGCTGCAAAGCTGTCGGCAGGGGCGTCAATCATACAATGGAGTTTATCTTAACCTTATACCCAAATGTAACTATATTAAAAGATCCTTGTCTCAATGATACAGCCAGTAGGTTCCGCTAGTTGAGGAGGGCGCGCGATTCCATTAATTGTGAGGCATATTAAATATTTGGTGTACTTAGTTGTTAAGATAAATGATGGATATTGCAAGAAGTGAAAAGCTCATGGCCTTAGCTCATCAGATAGAAGACAAGGGGGTGGACATTATTGAGAAAGTGAAGTACAGAACAGGAAAATGGGCGGGATATCTCACCTAAACGAACAGCGTAAGGTTAACCTAAAGAACCACAGTGGGCACACAGAGAAGGGAGAAGAGCATGAGGGAGGCCAAAATGTAAATAGAGACCAGGAAGAGGAGACAGGAGGTAGTAGGTCGATGCAACTGGCTCAGGATCGCCAAATGTTATGGAAGGTCTGGAGGTTAGCCGCCAGCTGATCGGAAGTAGACTGGGTCTAGTCAGGTGATTAACACAGGAGCCACATCTTAATTATCTTTTTCAAGAATCACAAGATTAGAGTTTATTTTTTAGGGTTTGTAGTTTGGAGTAGAAGGTAAGGACGATCGTACGGGCTCCACAAGCTACTTCGCTATTTAATCATTTTAGATTTTTCATGTCTCTTCGTCTCGTTTCCTATATTTAATCAGCCCCCGACGCATCTTAATAGGTCTTAATGCCTATCAGGTTCCTAAGATCTCATCATTCCAACTGTACCAAGGAATTGCTTATATTGTCACCCTCTATTAAGCATGAGTCAAGGTGCAATGAGCGCCTCAGTTTGAGCAGCTGACCAGGGTACATTCTGTGGATAGTGGATATGTTGAATCAGTTGTGTATATTTGCAGTGTTTGATCTCTATGATCTCTAAATCAGAAACTATCAGTAACGTTGCTATTACTGTGTAGGGCACACAGAATAGAAAAGGAAGATATACAGGACACGAGAGGAAGGATGATATGTGGCTTCAAACATGCTACGTTAATTCATAAACAGAGAAAGAAATAAGGGAAGATTAAATAAGCAAGATATACGTCTGATTCACATACCAGTATTTGATATAAATTTATGTCAAAAGCTTTAATGATTGATTTTAATTGCCGAGTTGATTAGGTGACGTACAAAGTCATCTCAAACCCTCAACTATTTGCCAGCTTTGACGCTCTAGGAATGCAAGATTTGGCTTTTAACTCTAAAGATAACTGGAGAAATCAATGTCCTTAAATTTGACAATTCACTCTCAAGTACCGGCATTTGTTTTTACTTAAAAGAGGCCTAAGAAGTTAAGAATAGTCTTAATATGTTGCCAACTGCGCTTATCGGTAATGATATGCAGTATTATTAGATGCGACCGATTTGATAGTAGTATCAGATAGGTTCCATGAATTACTAAAGAATTTATATAACGATAAAATTTTGAAAGTATATTAGAGCAATAAAAAGCATGTCACCACCGGTTTTGGAATCCTGGATCATTCACCTCTCTTCTCGATGATGTAGATGAAGGTGTACGTACTTTGCAATAGAGTTGAACTCCAATAGGGCAGATGATCTATTCAGACAAAAATGAAAGTTTTTTCATATTTACACTTCAATCACATCACATGGAGAGATGGGAATATAAGATTTTGAAAATTTCAAAATGTGAAAAGGTTCTATTTTTGAAATCATTGTTGTCTAGTTTCACCGAGTTTGGGGGGACTCGCAGTTATTTTCCACACCATTTTCTCCAAGCAACCCATTTTCATACTCCCTAGCAGAAAACTCTTAGAGACAGGTCAGTTGTTTTCGTATTTCGACACATCTGCAGCAAATAAAGAAGGGGCTTTATCAAAAAATTTACTTTTCGAAGAGTTCATCAGAGTCGTGTATTTTTTACGCTTCCTAAAATCGTTTGAAAATGAGACGAACACCTATTATCGTTCTGCAATGAAGGAGTGAAGATCAGAAAATGTGGCATAGTTGGTTGATTGCAGCAATCAGTATTCTACAGATCCGGTTTGGCTCTGTGCTGAGGGCAATGCGCTGGTAATTAGCCCTAAACAAACCACTGCAGAGTTGCTGTTGAGGTATCAATGAGTACAACTTTATCCGACGGTTCATTTTCTGCATTTAATATTGAAATTATATTTGGGGGCGCCATGCACCAACACCCTGGATGGATTTCGTCGCAGCGGCAGATACTTAGCAAATTATTGCGAGAAGGATCGGAAGCACAATTTGAACTTCATCACAAGGTCAGTTATAGACAAAATTTTATTACATACTGTACAACATCTCAGTAATTAGATGCTGTTGCTGAAACTGGTTTATCTTCTGTCGTATTTGCATGGAAAATAATCTTCCTTTATTTTTCAAGAAATTTATTGAGGGGCGACCGTCCCCTCTAATTGTCTACTATTACCTGGGGGTAGCTTCACCTCTTGAACTCTCGAGCTAGAGCTTCCTCACAGGATGTAAGTCATACTAAGGACTGTTGTCGTCGACTGCAGCGTAGCCGAAGAATAAATACGATGGCGATGATGATGCTATAGGTAGGCCTTAAATATGAACCACGAACGAATTAACTAAATAAAATGTCTGTGAGTAATCCAAGTTCCTGGAGTGTAATTTTATGCTATGGTGTAGGTAATGAGTAACAAGGAGGAAGACAAGAGCAGAAAGAGAAACTAGATGATGAAGAAGGAGAACAAGGAGAAACATGAGAAGAAGGAGAAGAAGAAGAAAAGAAGAGGAAGAGGAAGAAGAAATAGAAGAAGAACAAAAAGAAGGAGAAGAAGGAGAAGAAGAGGAGGAGGAGGAGGAGGAGGAGGAGGAAGAAGAAGAAGACGACGGCTGCCTGACGTACTTCTTAAACTAACAAAGGATATCTTTATGGAGGGAATCCCCTACAGAAATGTTCTTGATTATATTCCTTCGACCCCCGGTCCCTCTGCTACCCGGCCCTCTCTGTAAATAATACATTTTTGCCACAAAAATAGTATTTCACTGTGCTTGTTGATGCATGCTCGTTTCGCATTGAGAAGCATCCAAGCCTCGCTATGAGTCAGTTTACACATTCCATTACATGCAGCACAATGAGTACAGCAAATATTCTTCCTGTATAGAAGCAGCCATGCATAGAAGTAAGCAATAAGACAGATTTCCAGCGCTGTCCACTTGCAGATACTCAGGAATGCTAGGAAGCTGACGAAGGAAGAATATACCAAGCTGCAGGGACATAACAAATAGTTAATAGCTTGGACAAGGAATAAGAATATATCCCCAGCTCAGTGCCCGCTCCTCATCTTCAAGGAAGGGCCATGAAGCTGTGGCTTCATTATGTCTTCCTACTCTACACGCTTGTCCTAATCACTCACGCTAGACGAAGAGAGTCGCGTTATGAGGAGTACTTTCGGAGATACCGAGGTATGTAGAGAAGTCGCGGTTTCAAATAATCTTCTTTAGAGCAAATAATCTAGTACACATTACATTTTTGGTACACGTAGGCCTGTTCTTATTGACGTTAACAACAAAGTGGTTAGTACTAGTAGACCTAATGCTTTCGAAACTTCGCCCATTTTGAACGAATTGAAGTAAATTTGTCTTGTTCTCGTACTTAGTACTATTGGTAGACTTAAAACGAATACACAAATCCTTTAATAGCGTACTGTTTATTATATTAATTACTTAAAAGAGACACCGTGAAGCATTAAACGATCATCGTGTTGCTAAGTCCCCGTAGATAGCATCGACTGTGTTGATGTTGTCAATGCCAAGCCTTCTTCTCGTCCAAACAAAGCAAGTTTAATTGTTGGTTGACCCGCATTTATTGGTTTCATGTGCTACATGAGCGTTTATCAAGTTGTGTACTGGGCTTATATTTTTTGGTGGCACTTCTCAGGATAATAAAAAGTTATAACTGTGACCCAAAATGTGCGTCAACTTTTCCCCATTGTTATTTTGAGATTTTGAGGGTGAGTCGTTAAGTACTGCAACTTTGACTTCCTATTTCATGTGACTCAAGTTCATCTGCGGATTCAAAGTTCCTCTTATTTGAGAAAACCCGTTCTCCAGCACTTGGAAACAGCTCGTATGGCCTACCATAAGTACGTGCATGTTGGAAGATATAAAGCAGTTAATGCTGTCATTAATTTTTTTCCTTAACACCGTTACCGGTACCCAACGTATTTCATGATAAGAATGGTTGATACAGTAAAGAATCCGACTTATGAGGCCTGTTTTCAAGAGAAGAAAATAATTGGCGTATAGGACATAAATATTATGTATCACGTTTACAGTTTTCAATTTAATTCCTCGCAAAGCTACTCCTCCGTACAACTTGTGTGATATCTATTAGCTACTTTTTATTAAGTTTCGTCGCTCATAGGTATCTTTTTTCAAATACTGTAATTTTTCTTGACATTTTTACCACGCGTGTACGCTAGTATGATAGAATTATGATTTTCTTGTTTAATCTAGCAAATTTTACTTTTAATCTGTCAACGATATATATTTTTGCGTTCAAAGGTAATACAGGCCCATTTGCTACATGGTGCGACCTGGATCTACACACAATTTTGTGCATCGGCATCAAGCGTTACACAAATCAGCACTTAAGTGTGAGATACGCCACTATCCTTGGTTTCGCTTTCCGCTTTTGTCAACGGCAATGCAAAAGTATTTCAAAATTATTTGCCCATGATTTCTTATATACTTTCTATTACGTGATAACATGCTGCCCACTCACGCACTGCCTGTTATATAAATAGTTTTGGGAAAGATCGTCTGAGTCATGAAAATTACTGGAAAAGTACTCTGGTTAATTTCCTGGATTTTAACTTTGTCTTCTCTGCGATACTTGCGTCTCTCCTATTAACACCTACATGACATATGTGCGTTTTTGTCTGAAAGGCCTAACTGATATTGGCGCGTATATAAATATTTTATACATATCGCCACGTTTAAGTATGAAGCACATCTTAATATTCATTTATAGGCCTAAATAAAACCTAAGCAATGGGATGGGTCTAGGGTATCTGACGATTTTGCTTATTTAAACCTCGGGGGTTTTTAGAACAAATTTTCAAGGTTGCTCTTTTACTGTAAAAAGGACGATGTTCCAAGTACATGACTATATTGACAAGAGTTAAGAATATTCAAATGTATTGTATTGAATTGCATTGTAGCGAAATAACAGAAAAATAACAGGATAGTAATCTTACTATTCTTATTTATGTAGACGCAAGTCGACTTGTAATTTCTAGTGTGTAATAAGTATATTCCATGCATTTTTTAATGTATTTTATGAAGCAAAAGGTGTAACGTAGCATTATACCAGTATCCCAGGATTAATTGAAAAACTCATTAATTATTAATTTATGTGTACTTATATAATTAATTTATAATTAGTGATGGATTAATTTGTACTGCAATTATTCTAATTTATAATAATAACAATTAATAATAAGTACCTTTTAATAGTACATGGCTTACACCATCACAGTAGGCTATCTCTCTTTGTTTTTAATTTGCTGGAGATTTGTTCATTTTGAAAGTGTAGGTGAGAAATTTTATTTGTAGTGGTTTACTGATTCTAATCAACCATCCATGGTAAGCACCTGCTCTATTTAATACCAGTTATTATGTCATCTCTTGTATAATTAGGAAGCAGTTGATTGTCCTTACAAAACTTATTGTAATCAATGTCACAATTGCATTTTGTGAAACGTAAGGCTACTCCTTCTAATTTTCTAAAAGTCTTCTTACCTCTAAGTACCTGCAATACTACAAATGAAAACCACTTTGTAACTTAGTAGATCTGATTTCATTGACATGATGTTTCAGCACTCCCTGTTGCCATTTTCAAGTGAGTAAAATTTGAGAAGTGCACCTTTAAATAAGGCATTCCAATAAAATACTAATATGTGTGTGGAAATTTAAAATCTATAGAAGTTGTAAACAAAAGGTTAACATATTTGTGTGGATAGTAAAATTGTAAATTTTGTCATAAAACAATGTAAAATGAGTTGGACATTTGGGTGCAGTATGTGGGAAAGTAAAAGCCTACAGTTAAAACAGATTAAGATGGTTATTGATAGTTAAAATAATATAGTTAAAATGAAAATATAAAATAAAACATCAAGATATATGCTAACCGGCTACAATTTAAAATACTATATAAATTTATATAGTATATACATGGATAAAACCTTCATCCTTCTTGTTTATTGTTGGGCTGCCCCTTTTAATCAGTAGTGCTTCTGCTATTTGCAGGTCAATACTGTTTTGTGTGCAGTAGCATATTGTCCTTTAAGGCAGTTAACTCAGATGCACTATAAAGAATTGTCATCATGATTATCATTGCCCTCCTCATTATCATCATCCTTATTGTCATCATCATCATTATCATCAGCAGCCTGATGATGTTAGTGATTAGCTAGTCTTTTGGGGCTAGCAAAAAGTAGACTCTTTTTTATATCATGGTGACGATTTAAATGCACGTGAAGGTTGTCAGCTGGCAGTGGTCACCAGAGTTAAAAAGGCCTGGAAGAGGTTCAATGAATTAAAGGATGTTCTGTGCAGATGTAGGTTGGCATGGGTTGTGAAAGCAGACAAAGAAAGAGTACTGAATAGATGTGAAAGAGAAATGCTGAGATTGATTTGTGGAAGGATGTTGAGTGAGTAGAATGGTTAAAAAGATCTATTGAGTTTAGCTGGATTGAAAGCTGGAGTGGATGATATTATGTGAGAGAGAGCTGTTTAAGGTGGCACTGGCATGTATTGAGAAAAGGGAACAATGAAGAGGTGAACAAAGCAATGGGGTTTGAAGTTGAAGGATGTATAGGAGGAGTTAGGCCACCAATGAGATGGAGAGACGAAAAGGAGAAGGATGCGGCAAAGGTTGACCTCAAAAAATTAAGATGCAAAAGAATGGTCTAAATGGAGGAAAAGAATGGTCAAAAGTTGGTAACCCAATAACAGACGAGAAAAGGTTGACATAAACAATGGATGGATTGATTATCATCATCATCATTATTATCATCGTCATCATTGTCATCATCATCATCATCATCATCATCATCATTCTTTACTTGACATCTGCTTTTCATGCTGGCATGGTTTGCATAGGGTATATTTATGTTTCATTTCCATACTGATCTAATATTATCTAGGAACACAATGGAAACTATATATATACATATAATAGGCACTAAGGTCCCCAACTACTTATTAAACCTATTTTTTTATAACTACACTGGAATGCAGGAAAGATTGTGTTAGAGTTTAAATGTAGATGATGCAGGATATATGAAAATACTTTGCAAATGACATACAATACTGTATAATTTATTTAACATATTTCAACAGATATCCATAGGCGTATCTGTTGAAACCTGTCAGCTTGGTCCCCTAACTTTTTGTTGTTGGCACAGTGACTGAGCAATACTATTCTTATCCATAAGTTCTGCATATTTATTTATAGATGATCCTGAAGAAAATGATGAAGATACCGATGATGGGTATGATCAACATGAAGATTCTGATGAAAGTGTGCCTATTCCAGATTTCAGTAATCACTTTGCATTTCATCATTTAAATCATTACAATGAGGAGGGAGAGGAACATGGTAGGCATGGTGATCTAGATGGTGAATATGGCCATTATTGTGATGAGGAATGCAGGCAATACTTACTGGGTTATGAAAGGCCGTATACTCACAGAAGGAGAGAAAAGCGAATTTGTACTTCACCAGAATGTGTCATTAATGCAGCAGATCTACTGAAGTAAGAAGTTTTGTATTTCTTAAAATGATCATAGTTTAATTGCTTAGAATAGTAATTTTCAGAACTATGATTGTTGCTAAATATATTTTATGAGGATGTAGGTAAAAAAGCACTGGAAATAAAGGGACTTAAAAGTGGCATCGCTCGGAAAAAGGCACTTTTGATCACAATGTTCGAGAAGAAAAAAGCACATTGTCAGAGGTGTCGAGATTGAATGAGTTTCTAATTCAGTTTGTGGGGAGTTCAAATTGGAAGGGTGTGTCCATAAAAATAAAAAATAAAAAAAGGGAAGAAGCCATAAACACCTTTTTTTTGGGGGGGGGGGGGGGGGGAGCGGGGGCCAATCCCATAACACCCTCTTTCATATCCCCAGTAATGTGGGGGGGAAAAAAAAGAAAAAAAAAAAAGAGGAGGAAATACTGGATCCGCTCTATTTGGGGGGGGGGGGGGGGGCGGATCTGGGACTAATTCACTAACACACTCTTTCATATCACCAGTAATGTGATGGGGAAAATAAAGTTTTGCAGATCTAATTGATGGAACTTTAGCTATAAGAACATATTGACTTAAGACAAAAGTATATATTAACATGACATAGCATAATATAGGCAGCAATTCTACACTTCTCCACGCTGTAGTCTCTCTCCCCCACCCTATTTGGCCTACATTACAAAACAAATCCAACAGACTAAGTTTTCTGACTTTCATTTAAAGTAGTAAGAAATCAGTGTGATGAGATCTACCACGTAATTTTATGTTCCTAAAGAGTAGCTTTTATGGTTATTGAGGAAGCACCATAAACAAAATAAAAACTCCAGCATCCAGTGAAAGATTAGGGGCTTTAAGTAATAATCAGGCTAGGATTCACCCTGTACTAATAGAACTAGTTTATTGAAGTGTATAAGTATTACTATAATTGCAAAAGCCCTTTACAGTCTAAGAATATCACCAGGCATGAAACCTAACTGGTAACTGGTATTTTGCCTTGTTTTTGTCAATATTCATTTGCATTCTACTTTTCAATTTTTAATTTAAAAACTTATTGATTTTAATTGTATGTTGTTTCCCTTGCATTTTAGAAACATGAATTTTTCTGCTGATCCATGTGATGATTTTTATGAATATGCATGTGGACGTTTTGCTGAGAACCATCAGCTCAGGGGTTTTCAAACTAAGTTGCATTCATTTGCAATATTACGTGAAAGGGTAGCCTATGATTTACATAATCTCTTGTCAAAACTGGAGAGCAAATCAGGTATATAACATTCTTCGTTTTATGTTACTGAAAATTGTCACTGTCAGTTTAAATCTTTGGCCACTTTCAGGCACTAGAAATGGTTCTTGAACAGTTATTTTCATTTGCCACCATGATAATAATCCTGGTGATACATGATTATGATGATATGTTACTCTTAGTTGCAATCACTTATGACATGGTATCTCCCCCTGATACGTTGCAATCTTGCCAACCTTTCAGAATACAACATGTTTTCTCCTTCATCTGTAGTTAAAATGACCTAGATGTCTGCATGTTCGAGACTTGTCTTAGAACATAGAGTGCAGACAGACTGCTCTTGCTTCAGCCTGATCAGCACTGGTATTACTGGCTTAGAATGTGGTGAAGCACTGGAGTGCAGCTATTGTATATCTGGTAATGATCAGTAGCAAGTGTTTTGGCTGGTTCAGCTGGTTCTAACTCAATCAAAGCATATAAACAGCGAGTCGTTGGTCACTGATCTGGCCGAGATATTAAACAGGATGACAGGACACTATCTTTCTGTCCAGCAGGTGACCATGTGGTGCTGGCACCTGTAGATCCACTGTGAGTGATAGCATAGCTGTCTTTTGTGAATTTTAGGTGCCAGACCAATGTAATACCCAAGTACTAAAGCACCAGTGGCATTTCAGTGGGGTTAACACTTGACTGGCACCAGAATATCTCCTTACTTTAACAGCTTGTTGAGTGTACAGATTCAGACATTAGCTTTTTTCACTGTTTTACTGAAAGGGGCCCATTTGCTTTCTGTATAAGGGAGAGGTAATGTGTATATGTTACAAAGCTAGATGCATTTACATGCATTTACAAAGCTAGAAAGAATACGAACTTGTGAAAATGAACTATGACATAAGAATTAATAATTTTTCATTGTAAAATAATTTATTCTATGCCTTTATCGACAGAAATGTGGTGGTGTCTATTTGTAAGGCTGGCGCGAGTGGAGCCGTAAATTCTTGGAGTGCAAGCGCCGCTAAAAGTTTGTAAAAGCACGACAAACA
>JAAAKM020001354.1:0-14776 GCA_010016025.2 Alatinidae sp. Z8VKAUB7J3 | reverse complement strand
TTATATCTTGTGCAATAAGAACAACCTATTTTCTTTTTTGTAAGAGAAATAATGATTGGCCCAATCCCGAACTTCTTATATGGTAGATGTAAAAGAAAACGTACGTCATACATGTAACCGTTATGCCTGTAAAGCGAGTAATGGTTGCATTATTCAGAATGAAATAAATATATGAAGTTTTAAAAAAAAATTATAATTTTATTATTATTATTATATTTATTACTATTATTATTATTATTATTATTATTATTATTATTATTTACAATTACAATTTTTATGTTAATTGCAAAAGTTGGGGATCATTTGATAAAGTATGTACGCTCAATGTTAGCTGTTATTAACCTACCCAGGCGTTCTTTCAGATAGAATACTGACTTCATTAAGCAATAATTGTTCGCCTTCGTCTTACTTCTAATACTGACGTCATTAAGCAATACTTGTTCGCTTTCGTCTTACTTCTAATACTGGCGTCATTAAGCAATACTTGTTCGCTTTCGTCTTACTTCTAATACTGACGTCATTAAGCAATACTTGTTCGCTTTCGTCTTACTTCCCCACCCTACCCTCTTTGTTTCTTTTATTTTCATGCTAATTTATACAATAATAAAAGTTTTGAAAAGAACACTAAAGAAATAGATAAGCATGTCAGCATTGGGGATCGAACCCGTGACCCACGCTTTCGCGGCGTGCACTCTACCAACTGAGCTAGGTGACCGCCGATGTTAATATTTTTCATTTCTCTAGTCGCCACATTGGCTCCTAATCATCCACCAGTGCACATCTAGAAAACACTGTATGAAGCATGTCGTTGCCACCACGTAACCAAGGTCGTTATTTCCGGTTTAGTTGCGTATTCGCGTCTCTATCATAAAGATATATCAATTTTAAGGAGAACTGTACCTTGGCAGCCGTATTTATCGTTTGGCTTGCGTTCGTATCCAGATCGGCATTCACATTCATAGCCACCACTTGTGTTATTGCACATTTGTTCGCATCCGCCATTTTTAACACCACATTCATTGAAATCTGTAATGATAAGTAATATAATTGCAATCAGCTTTGACTAAATGTGAATTAAATGCGTGAAAACATCACGAGCTAAACATACGAGGTAATCAAGTAATCATTTGACTCGTTTACAAACAATACCTAAGTAAACTTTGTTCATGGTCACACTCTCCCCTGCTTAATGTAGACATCCTCGGCTATATTCGTTATTTAAACACAGCTACAGCTTCTACTAGGCAAATCCGTAAAATAGCTGGATTCTATCTATTTAAGCTACGAGTGATTTTCCAGAATCTCGATTTCAAGTTAATCATGTGGGTTGGCAATCTATTTTTATTCAGGTATCATGTGCAATCCACATAGTCATAGGACTTGCACAGGCTAATGTAGAAAAGATTTTTATTGGCTACAAATAACATCAGGTCACCTTGAGCCCAACTCATGATCTGGTTTTCGTGGTGTATAAATATCGTTGTTATTACGAGTCTAGGAGTTGGATTGTAGTTTGTCGACTTCGACGTTATTGCTCTTTTTATACGTGAATCGTGAAAACACAAGCCGGTAAAGCTTAAAGCTGCACCAACAACCTTGAGTTGTGATGATTGAATCTTGCGACTCGTCCACAGGAAGCCTAAGACAAACCTAACTGAGTTAATTGAGTAGCAGGGTAGGAAGAAAACGGCATAAGAGATATAGGAATGATGTCGAGTAGCTTCATTTTAGAAAAACGTTATCATAACAGTCTTGATACCCCCAAAACAGGAAAACCAAGGAAACAGACTGCTGACTGAAAGTGTTCTGCACCGTACTAACACTTTAGGAAAAAAGATATGACATGAGACAAATTTGAATATTGCGTTAAGTAACGGATTCACAATTTAAGACATCTTTTTTTACTCTTTTCACGTGAGGGACTTGACGTCCGTCACGTCAGCGTGCAGTTGCAATTTTTATGTTTACATCTGTCCTAGGATTGACGACGTCAGACGTCGACCACGTCAATTCAAGGTGATAAATTTCACACGTCAGTCCAGAATTCTCCCAAGTCAGTCACCATATTGGATCGTAGCTGCGAAATACAAATCAAGTTTGTTGTTAAGGACTGCACAATCCTCCGAGAGAATGGAGTCAGGAAAATACCTTTTAATCTCTCGTTGGGACATGTTTCCTCCGAAATTGAAGAATAAAGGACAAAGGCTCAATTTTTGGACAATGTAGTTGGCAGGTACGAAGCCCATTACTCTTCAAAATCTTGTCTTTCCCTTAACCGGACACTTAAATATCCTCAAAAGCAGACATCAATTTGCTCGGTGAGGGTTGTAGATTATAGACTTCAACCTCGATATGTCTCTAAATTGACTAATTACTTTGATCCGATGTTCGTGTAAAATTCCCTATACCTGTTATCTTGCTCAAGTTCGCTATGCTGGCATAGTTTGCAATTTCGGTTTCTCTTTGCAATGGCATTGATGTCTGGCTTTGAAGTTTACGAGTCCAATGTAAACGAAATAACGACGTGAAGTTGTAAGCTTGCTCTCCATATGAAAAGGGTATTGGTGACTTTGATAATGATGTTGATAATGCTCCTCTACGATTTTTCAAAATCATTTTGATGTTCACGATTCAGGAAATTAAAAAAGTACAGTCAACATACCTACACACGTCTTTTCATCATTATCTCTGAGGATAAATCCTGAGGGGCAGTCGCAGTAGAAACTTCCTGGAAAATTGACACAACTGGCTCGCGTTTCAGTTTTGCATCCCCCGTTGTTTATTAAGCATTCATCAATATCTAGTGACAAAGGAAAGCGTCTACGTAATTAAAGCCAAAAGCAATAATGTGTAATATGAAGTCTGAAAAGAATTCTAGCAAAAACAGAAAATATGTCATCAACGTGAATCGAACTCGTGGCCAACACTCTACCAACTGAGCTAGGTGAACTCCGATGTTAACATACTCTGTTTCTCTAGTCACTACGTTAGCTCCCAATACTCCACCGGTGGACATCGACATCCAGCTCAACGCAATTGAAGACCAGCCTCTCTGTGCCATGTGACTTGACCGAGGAAGAACTGCCGTCCGACCGTCATCAATCCAAAGCCCATTGAAGTTAGAAAATCGATCCCCGGTGGTGACATATTTTCTATTTTCTCTAGTGTTCTTTTTAAGATTAACATTTGAAATCCTCTCTTCTCAATGATACTTTCTGATGTGTAATATGTCATCTACAAATTCTCTGCAAGAAAACCAAATAATTTTCAACTCAGAATTCTAACATCTGATTCAAATTTGCTATTACGCCATAAAATTGTACTGCAGAGCCTTCTGTAGTAAATTGATGTGTGAAAACAAATATCCACCCCTCTATTCCCCCCCCCCCAAATTGGAGGATTTTTATGATTTTCCCCGTAGGTTATTTGATGATGACCCCCTACTTTGTGAAAATGTTCACCCCTGCTTACTTGACCCACCTTCAATTAAGCACAAAAGAGTAACTGTCTGTCAGATGTTGCAGAGTAATGTCCATTTCAAAGAAATTCTTACCCAAGCAGTTCTTTCTGTCGTAAGCCAGCTTGTATCCTTTGTAACAGCTACATAAAGTCTGACGTCCACATTTATTAAGGCAGACTTGATCACATCCTCCGTTTTCAAAGAGACACTTGTCAGACAGACCACCTAAAAGAAGGAAGATGGAAATAATATTCGACATAAATCTTTACCACATGTAACGTCTCTTAATTTGCTTGACTGGATCTAGAAAATAACGTGAGTAAGAAAGGTACCCTAGAGTCGCAAATAACGGTCCCGTCCCCCCCCGCATATTAATTTTTTTGAAATTTATAAACCCCCTCCCGCTCCTTATTAGTAACCTCCGTTTATTAATTTTAAGAAATTTTCCCAGTATCCAAAATGTAAATGATGTCTGAAAACACTTGAATAACTTCCAATGCAACATTTGACCCTGAAACAATTGCCAATTAATCAATTACTACGATGTTTGTCCTTATGTGTCTCTTCCTCATTTAAAACTTTCACGAAATCGAGACTGAAGTTCAGACCCCCACATTTATTTGGACCCCCGTTTATTTACTTTAGACCGTAATGATGACCCCCCGTTTATGCAGACCCCCCGTTTATTCGGCACTCACGAGTATGAAGAAGGATAAAGTTTAAAATGCACTTTGGTACCTAAAGAAAAGAGCATATTTTAAATCTGTTGCTGCTCCCCCTGTAATTTGTTTTATTAAATTTAAGGGATTCAAAGTCCCTATTTTGTGATAATGTCCTGTAGGGCTAGCCCTAACATTCTGTCATCAAAATGCGAGTTTGTGTATTTCTGATTTGTAACACTTTGTAAGAAACAATTTAAGCACCATATTCCATCTTTTAGTCGCTAAACATCAACTCCTAAAAGGAAACAACCAACTAGGATTTCGATGACCAAGAACATCATTAAGCAATGTCACTCTGCCATAGGGCAGCACTTGCTCGAGAACCCAGACTCTGCTGAAGTGTAAACGGACAATAGCTTCCGTATCATAGGAAATGCCAGGTCTGCATTTCATTCGACCGTTTTGTAGTCAGTCCACATAAGATCTAGCAACACTTGCTATGCAGACAAAATGTACTCGTTTTCTTGTTAGGTCTATTAACTGGTTGGTCCAAAAACACAAGACATTCAGCAGTCCAATTTCTGATTGGCTCTTTCAAAAATACAGCTGGGTATACTCTTTTCACTCCTTTCATTTCGATCATTCTGACCATTGTCCTCTGAGGAGTGTCAGACGAAAAAAGCTTTTACATAATATTTTCGCTATTTCATGCAACATTTAATCATCTGTGCCAAGACAGCAACCAAACCGTTAATAGCATAGTATAAGTATATTCATGGGCATCAATTGTGCCTACCTACACAGCAGTATTGAATGTAACGGAAAGATATAAAACAAAATTTTAAAAATATGTCATGTTTATTATGACGTCTTTTACTGATCCTTTTTGCACTATGACCCAGGAGCTTGAGTTCTCATTTAACTCAATCCAATCCTTAATAGGTTCCAGACCCCTTGACATACTTTGTAAAGCCAAGATTGCGGACCACTGCCATGGAGATCCTACTTGTTCGTATATTTATAGTTTGGTTGCCTTGGCTTGTCACTTTTATTTTGTTACTTATATATTTTTACATTCATTCATTAAGGGAGATGAAGAGCCAATGTAACTTGGAAAGCTCATGTATATCGTTATTATAAGTTGTCATATTCTATCAAATTTGTAAACTTAAGCATGGATGCTATCGGTACATTAGCTGAAATAGCAAAATCGTTGGGGGAATTTGTGGTTTGCATCGGCCTTAGTAAAGGAGAAAATTGCCCCCAAAATTGACTTGCTGTTGCATTCGTGCCACCTACTACTTGTTTTGTTGCAAGGATAAAGGATGGGTCACTCTAGATCTTTTAACCTCGTAATAAGATCCTAGTTTGTATTGTTAGCCTGTTACAGATATACTATATGTTTCAGTTTGGGTTTTTATTTGTTGTTTTGTTTTTTTCCTCGTTTTGATTTAAGTTTGTTTATTTGTTGTTTTGTTTTTCCTTCTGGTAAGTCAATATTTGAATAACTAGAATTCTTTGAAGTTTTTGTATTGTTTTAGTAGTTTATTTGATTTTGTCACTTAAGTATTTCACGATGAATATTGCGTGTATTAAGATAATTTAGATATGCCTGTAAAGTGATTATCTAAATTGTATATCAAAGAGAAGGAAAAAATACATCCGATGTTTAAAAAATTTATATAATAAATAACATATAACATAATAAATTAACTATTTCTTATTACGTCTGAAAGTTGAGAGTAACATGAGATTCGAGACATGATCTCTCGAAGAAACTTCGACAGTTTGATCAGCGTCACCGAATTCCTTAATTTGTAGCAGTGTTTCTGTTAACTCTTTATCTGTACACAGAGATCATCCTGCATCCCACCCATCACCATTATAATATAGACAAAATCGATTAATTGCATAAAAGTTAATCTTATATATTACTTTATTGCATACAAAGCTGAAATCCCAAACCAAATCGTATCTCACATATACTAAAAGCTCGGATTAATCGCATACCACGTAAAGGAAGAAATCGCATTATTTCATTAGATTATTTGCTTACTTGCTGCTTTCATTCGTAAAATCGCATATTTTCTTGTTTTATCAGCGATACAAAAGAAAGGGAACGTCATTTAATCTGTTAAGCAACCCCTTCAACCTCGTACCAAACACCAACTGCGGCGTCCAAGAAGATAACGTTCGTCTTGCGCATGCAGGCCCACAAACATGCCAATACCGCTCATAAACATCAGCGCGCATCCGTTTTTCCTGGCAATTTGGCGACGATGTTTGGAAGGTGATTGAAGAGACGCACTGCGCGTCAATTAAATGAGGCGCTGTATCTGCCACAGCGTTTTTATTGAGAAAGCGTAGCAGTCTGATAACGATAAATCGCATTTCAAAGCTTTTCGTTTAATCGCATTGAAATATCTGGCAACTTGGATATGTGATTAACCGGTTTCGTTTGTATTGAAAAAATCGACCAGTGTTAAGATTTTAACGACCAAGGACCACTTACCAACTCTCGATTTGACTATGACTTCACACACCGTTAAAATGCCCTTCTGTCTCATGTTAAGAGAGACGTACGTTCCAGGGATGGGTGGGTTGCACTGTAGCCGAATGGCTTCCCCATCATATGACTGTCCCGTTCGATCATGGCAGATTGGATTCTTCATGTTGTCAAGGAGATTACCAATTCGAACTTCGACGTTGTTAAATCGATTACCATTTTCACCTCGATTGATGATGGTGACATCTGGAAGAAAGAGAAGTTGTATTCTGAATAAATAACATTAGAAACATTGCTTAACTTATCCGAGAAAGCTGTTAAGAAATAGGCGTTTGCAGTAAATAGACATTTCCCGAATTCCAATGACGTAATCTGTTTTGACACGAGAGCGAGGCGGGGGTTATCAATTGTCAAACAGTCAATCAAAACGTCACTCTGTAAGAGAGTTTGACAGTGAAATACAATCCTCACGTAAAGTATTAAAAGATGGAGAAATCTAAACAAATAAAAATGGAGAAATCTGTTAAGGTCGAATCTTTACTAAGATTTCTCTCTTTTTAAAGCTTCGTCTTCTGTCAAGTGTTTTCATGCAATGGTACTACCTTTCTCCTTTCCACTGTTAAGCCGATGGTGTTCGACTTAATTCATTGTGAAAGGAGGTAAAATTTTAAAAGACTTGGACCAAACTGCAACAGCAGCATCGAGTGGATTTAAATAACCAGCCTTTTAAATTTTGTTTTTGATTAGATTTCTCTATCCTGTACTATTTTACGTGAAGATTGACTGTATTTCACCGTCAAACGCTTTTACAGAGTGACTTTGTTTACAACTGATAACTCTGGCCTCGTTTTTCATGTTCAAAAATGATTGCGTAATGTAATTTGGGAAGTGTCTATTCCAATGATGTAATCTTTTTTGACACGAGAGCGAGGCGGGAGTTATCAATTGTCAAAACGTCACCCTGACAGTGAAATACAATCCTCACGTAAAGTAGTAAAAGATGGAGAAATCTGAACAAATATAAAAGGAGAAATCTGTTAAGGTCGAATCTTTACTAAGATTTCTCTCTTTTTAAATCTTCGTCCTTTGTCAAGTGTTTTCATGCAATGGTACTACCGATGGTGTTCGACTTAATTCATTGTGAAAGGAGGTAAAATTTCAAAAGATTTCGACCAAACTGCAACAGCAGCATCCAGTGAATTTAGACAACTGGTTTTTTTCCTTTCTTATTTGATTAGATTTCTCCATCTATTACTACTTTAAGTGACGATCGACTGTCAAACTCTCTGACAGAGTGACTTCGAGTGACAAGTGATAACTCCCGCCTCGCGTTCGCGTCAAAAAAATTACGTCATTGGAATTCGGGAAGTGTCTGTTGTAAGATAATTCCTCCTTCTTAGATATTTATTCACATCACTCCTTACAATAACCTCTGGAGATTGTGATTGCCACAATGGTAAAACACAGAAAGGATAATATAATACTATCTTTATAATACACAAATCACGCTCGATTCTGGTCTTAAGAAATTATATTAAAAGGAACCTGAAAGGGAAGTATTTTCCAGTGTTAAGACTGACAAATTTACAAATCTGTTTGGCCTATATGAAGTTTAACAAACTGGTATAGGCATTTATCTCAATTTAAAAAAATATACATATCTGTCCATCAATTTTATTCCTCTACCCTAGAACAGAAGATTATTAGGATAAAATCTATATCATCATCCAAAATATCTATCGTTAGTTGCCTAACATAGAGCGTCCAACAGCCTTCCACTAGTTTTCTCAATTGCTAGTAAAATTCAACATTTCATCTAGGCTCCCTTCTGTTAATTGTATTCTTACTCATTCGAGCTCTTTCTTGACATTCGATAACTAAGTGATCTTGTATTTCCATTTTGGTTTCTTTGAGAGTTTTAGGGCTTCTATCAGGACTTGTATAGCTAGGCCTTTTAGGATATAAGAGCCGTTTGTATAGTATAGTTTAGTATAGTACACTAAAGTTAACTATATTATACTATATCTTATACTATACTACACTACACTACACTACACAAAACTATACTATATTATACTATACTATACTATATATAAACTATATACTTTACTATACTTGATATACTATATTATATACTATACTATTCTATACTATACTATACTACACTACACTACACTACACAAAACTATATTATAGTATACTATACTATACTATATATAAACTATATACTTTACTATACTTGATATACTATACTATACTATACTATACTATACTATACTATATACTATACTATACTATACTATACTATACTATACTATACTATACTATACTATATTCAGCTTTGGAGTAATCGAAAAAAAATAGATGGACATAGCTTTTCTCAAAGTTTTATTGGAGTTCTGTCATCACTTGACAAGAATTCTCTTTTCTCCAGCAAACATCAACAAGGTTAACATGATTGAGAATAACTAACGATCAAGAGAAGGTGACACGAGGTCTACAAAACAGTCAAATGGACTGGACCCAAAAGCCTTGGAATAAGCATAAGACTTTACAAAATTATGTCTCATAAAAGATTCGCAACAACAGTTGTCCATTCGATATGCTGTTATCGTTAAAGTAATGTTATTTGTGAATATAAATACTATTTAATACTGAGCTTCCACTAACCTGTAACAATGTACTCTTTGCCTAAGTCCACTCTCCACCAAGGATTTGATTCCTCTTTTGTGTGAGTACATGACTTGTCTTTCCAATGAAACTTGTAATCGCCATCCACACCACGCCAAGCCCAACCGTTTTGGTCAGTGCTGGACTGTGAAACCTTCTGATGGAGTGCTAGATCTTTAGAAAAGACAAAAGGAGATCTATGTCGACATGCTAATCCAGAGTGTTTTTTACTTTGTAGATAGTTATAGGAGATAAATAGATGGATAATATTGACTGCGGTAGAGAGAAGTTGTCAAAGTTTCCCAACGCTTTGAGCGAACCCCAGTCGCTGATTTTCAAAGCCACTGTGGAGTGCCGAATAAACGGGGGCTCTGAATAAACGGGGGGTATCATTACGGTCTAAAGTTAATAAGCGGGAAGGGTCCAAATAAACGCGGAGGTCTGAACTCCAGTCTCAATTTTGTGAAAGTTTTAAATGAGGATGACACACATGAGAACAAAAATCATACTAATTGACTAATTAGCAACTGTTTCAGGGTCAAATGTAGCATGGGAAGTTATTCAAGTGTTTTCAGACATCATTTACATTTGGATACTGGGAAAATTCCTTAAAATTTATAAACGGAGGGACCTCATAAGGAGCGGGGGTGAACCAGTTTGGACCCAATCTCGAAAAGGTCTCGTGTAAACACTTTGTACCAGATCAAACAGGTACAGATCGAAAATGATGCAACAAAAACTGCCATTGTGAGATACATTTGATGTTATCTCCATTCATGTTTTAATTGGCTCCAATATTGGCATGTTAAAAGTCATCACCTATTGTTTGTATTTCAACGGTTTTTTTCACTCCATTCCCAGTAACAATTGAAGGAATCCCATGCTGAGCTCTGGAGCCAAATATATCTGAACTCGTCTAAAGAATCTAAAGTAAGGTGTTTAGACAGGAACGGATCCATTTGGATCCGTACCGATTTAGATCCGTGGCCGTGCAAACAGGATCTTCATAAAAACTGTTGCATCATCTTGATCAGGGTTCATCTAGCTCTGTTGGGAGGACCCCTGTCACGAGTACGGAGTTACGGATTTGAATACCGGTAGCAATCTAGTTCAATTTCTATAGAATCTTATTAAAACTAAACACTGTTGCACTAGAGTCTAGCTAAGATAAAAACTTTATACAGCTAGCAACAGGTAAAGGGAATCTACCTGACACTACAATAACTGCACTTGATGGCTTTACATCTTGACACGATCTACTGCATTGAATCGAGAAAAAGTTGAAAATCTTCATAAGATTTTACCTTAAGAGGTAATCACTCCTGACATGGAAAAAATACCTGAGTTTTATCCTCTTTTAGCTTTGATTCTCAAGAAGTTACTTCATTACCTTCACTATATTAATACACCCTTATGACCTTCCTTTGTGGTACACTGATTTAAGCCTGGTTACCATAGGAGTAAAATCCGTCACCAGACAAGCGTTTGACATGTTAAAGGCAAGTTTTCTTGCATGCGAACGCTACTACTTGGCTGTAAAAGTTAAAATTTGATTGACATATGGCAAAGCAAAAGTCGTTGGAAAGTAACAAAAAATTTTGTTCTTTGCCGACGAGTTTTCTCTAGTGGTTTCCGACTATCACCTCAATTGCTGGCGCCTCTTTTGTTCTGACGTGGAAATTCTATGATGACGATGACAGGTGCAAATTTTGACAGCTATTCGATACCAAGGGGAGATCAGTTTTCTTAGTAAGCACGGGGGTTGTATCGTGGGCGTGATAATTTATTTTGAAGTCTGTAGACTGAAGTGTCACAATCAGCAAAATGGATGTAACCCCCTTCAACGAATTTCTGACGTGAAATGCTCCCTTTTGGTTACTTGCGCTTGCAAAGAATGGATCGGGCATGTGAACTAGCAAAAGTAAAGTAGAACGGTCTCCTTGCTTGCTCCTCCTCTCAAACCTAACGACGGATTTTACTCTTATGAGAACCAGGCTTTAACGTTATCATGCAACTGACCCATTAAAGCTCGTTGTATAATACGATTTTTACCTTTCTGATATTTGGAACATATTGTCGCTAACTCCTCCTTCATCACTTCAAATCTTTTTTCAGGTCTTAAGTAGTCGGCCTCAGTGCAGTCACCAAGCGTAACTGAGTTATCGGCTGTAGACAAACGAAGTATAAAAACGTAAAATATTATATTCGGAGAGTGGCGGTATTAACATTTCATGTTGAAGCAGGACGATATTGATATTTACACACTGAAGACGTTTTACAGTATTACAGCTCCTTGCTTCCCTTCTAACAATAAACAGAAACAGTTCCTTTCTAACACTGTTAAACATCTCTTAGAGCTTATGCAATATGTTGATTATAGGCCCAACTTCAAGACTGAGAGGCCTTCATTTGTCAACAACTTGCTCTGTTTCAGGTTTAGAAGCTTTCATAATTTCGCCCAGCAACTTATGTTTTCATTTTGATGATTGAAGGTAGACAATTGTAACCAGAATATAATCAGCAAGTGAGAACTCAATTACTAGTAATGTTTAAAAGCATATGTGTCTGTTAGTTTGGTAAGTAGACATTTAAAGTCTTTCTTCGTATGAATACTCCCTATAGGAATAGTTCGGTTAGGATATCCTGAACATAAATAAAGACAAGTTGCAATAAATATGAGTGCAGAGAAGGTAGGTTTAGAAAATATGGACTGTTAAAAATTTTGTGAACCGAATCATGGTAACATGTACGAATCATGTACGGTTATATAACTCGATGTAATTTGTAATTAGACAATTGAAATCACGATTGTAGTGAAGTTAAGTTGATTGTTCGGAATTATGTTAGTAGGAGAAAAGGGAGTTGCCACACGTGGTGGCGGACAGAAATGAGATGTGTCTTCTTTGTTTGAAACTCATAAGTAACTGCGCCAATTTATCCAGCAACTTGCAAATTATATATTTAATAGAAGCCACAATTTCAGAAATTTTGCTTTTCCGATCGTCACTGGCTTCAGAAATTGCTCTTGGCATTTTGGGTTTGTGTTGGTGTATTAAAGTAATCTTGCAACTGCTGAACAAGAATTCCTTCAAGCTGAATTTGTTTTATTTGAAACTGCATCAAGAGTTGAGCCGCAGCAGAGAGGTAGCACTCGCAGCAACATAGAAAAGAAAATGGATTCTGGTAGTGATGATGATGAAAATCAATTTGAAAATAACAACTTAGAAATGCAATATATTGGCAATTGTTTGGTTTTTATACGAGCATTTTTAGAATTTGAAAGTGACAAGTCTAGGTGACCAAACTATGAATATACAAACTACGTTATCCATGGCAGTGGTCCGCAATCTTGGCTCCGCAAAGTATGTCAAGGGATCTGGAACCTATTAAGGATTGGGTTGAGTTACATGAGAACTGAATCTCCCAGGCCGTAGTGCAAAAAAGGATCAGTAGAAGTCGTCATAATACACATGAGGTTGAATCCATTGTGTGTACATGTGGGACACTGATACGCATATTGCATAGTTAGAATAGTGCAGCTGACACTGAAAATTGACACATAGTTATGTGACCAAAACAGGGATGGTATATGGTTTACTAGAAGAACCTGATCGATAAGAACATGATCGATACAATTTCTGTTACAAATTTCGTTGAACTTTATGTCTCACTTCGTTTTGATAAACTGAGTTGCTACTTTCTGAATGCACCTTTTTCATTCACCAATTAACGTAAGACAACAAAGTAAAACAACTTCGATGTAAAATACCACAATACTTTTATTAATCTACGACGTTTTGGCACTCAAGGTTGCCAATATCAAGTGATGTTTACAATCTTACAACGAAGCTTAATAAACAAGTAAAACGAATTTATAAAAGGAATATAAAATGGCCAAGGAGGAATTGAAATCTATAGCGATTTGAAAAGAATATTCTGTTACAATAGCTCGAGGATAAAGAAATATGTAACATACTGTATACTAGAGTCTTGGGGCGGGTGATCTAACGTAAAAAAAATGTTAGTGCAACGAATTTTTTAACAGAAATGGTATGCGTCCTAATAGCACGAGAATTTTATCATATATCAGACGCAAGTTTAAGTAAATAAGTTCATGCGAGTAAGTAAGAAAAAATAGACTCTTTTCAAAGAAAACTGCTGCTTAGAATAATTAGAGTGTACTAGCCAAGAACAATAACAAACGAATCCTTGTACAATCGCACAAATATGAAACTCTGGAGTATTGTAGTTTTGAAACGAAGGCTGTCATGGTTTGGACAGTTAATGAGGCTCTCCTCCAGCACCGCTGAAAGGCAATCACTCCAATATTTCATAAAAACTACCAAAAGACCAGCAGGACGCCCAAAAACCACTTGGCTATCATCTATCCTAAATAACCTCAGTGAACATTCAAATCTTCGATTTAATCACAACCTCGATACCACTTTACATGAACTTGAAATATTGTGTTCTGACAGAAAGAACTGGACTGAGATTATTAAAAGCGATAATGTTGTCTAAGACCACGGATCTGCGATGAGGATGAGTAAGTAAATAAGGATAAAAGTTGCCGAGATTTCATAAAAGTAAGTAGGAAGTATATTGTATCAGATACGTATAGCGTACACGAGAGCAATATGAAGAAGATCTATTGAATCGAGTGTTTACTTACTAGGTACAAATGAGAAAAGCATCTGTGGATCTGTCAACAGAGAATCCCCAGTACTTTCACAAGGTTTGTTCAAAATAAGAGGAGTACCGTCGTCCGGTTTCATTTCCTAGGATAAATGCATTAAGATTTGAATAGCAACTTATCGACTGATAGACTCTTGGGTGCCTAATAGAAGGGGGTTGGAATAAGTGGGGGTTGCAAAAATCCCAAGAACGCAATAAACGGGGGGTAGGATAGATGGGGGTTGAAAAATGACCAAAAATGTAATAGACGGTCTTTGCTAATTGTTATTGCTCACGAGCTTCGTAAAGGGCAGCCTTCGTCTTTTTAAAGTGTGATTTTCATACTTTAATAAAGATATTTTCTACTTGTCCACCAAATACCTCCTAAAAAACTGTCATGGATGGAAGATTACTTAAAAATCAATAGGCGGGGACTTGGAATAATAATGTCATGGGAGGAAAATGATCG
Organism: Alatinidae sp. Z8VKAUB7J3; assembly: GCA_010016025.2. Lineage (NCBI taxonomy): Eukaryota > Metazoa > Cnidaria > Cubozoa > Carybdeida > Alatinidae > Alatinidae sp. Z8VKAUB7J3. The sequence goes on along the minus strand of JAAAKM020001354.1, from coordinate 335 downwards.
AAGAATAAATTAGCCAGGGGGGACCTCTATTAGGCACCCAAGAGATGTCTACATAGTAATCTCTTTGGATGACACAAACATATACCTAATGTTGGCAATGATTGAAATGCTTCATTACTTAAATACAATTTTGTTTTATCACGGGATGAAAGACAGAGGGGTTTGTAGTAGTAGGAAATTTTCTACAGACGATTTAAACCAAATAAATATTAAGACATTATAGAACATTTTACGAAATAGCGAAAACATTGTGTACTTAAAAGCTTTTTTTGTCTGACACTCCTCAGAGTACTAACGTCAGAATGACCGAAATGGAATGTGTGAAAGAGTATACC